>JANHFM010003436.1:287595-302159 GCA_032468115.1 Grayia smithii | reverse complement strand
GGAGCTGCCGTCTCTCTATAAATACTGGTGGGGAGGTGTGAAGTGTTTATAGAGAGACGGCAGTTCCAATCACGCTTTGCTCTCACAAGCACAAAGCCGAAGACACCAGCCTGAAGATGATGAGTAGGACCTCGTTGAAACATCACCAAGATACTCCCAATCTTACACGGGAAAAAACCCGAATATATATATATATATATATATATATATATATATATATATATGTATAAAAGTGTAATATGGAATGGATCCCGGGATTGCCAATAGAAGAAATGGTGCTTCTGCTTTGGAAGCTGCTACATCTGAGCTCTTGGAGAGCCTTATAGATCACAGATCATAACCTTATTTGTGACCTTGTCCAATATCCTGATAGAGCAGGTACAGCATCTTGAAAACCTCTGCAAGAGCTTGTGTTAAGAAATGGTTCAAAGGCTGAGAGAAGCATATCGACAGATTTCTGTTCTTTTAAGCAAAATGATTGTTCTAAATGGATAAAAGCATTTCCATTTGCAGAAGAGGCTTTGTTCTTAGAGAAGGGGGCCCCTGCATTCAACCTGATATTGCTTTTAGCGTGTTGAATTTGAGAACTACAAAAATCCATTCACTTATGAACCTATCTAGTGGAACTGTCTGAGTTAGTTCTGATAAATGTGCCAAATCCTACCGTCACCAAGGAAGCTATTTCCCAATCTGCCCCTTACATCAGAAACAGTATTAAAAAATTTTCTCTATTGGAGTTCCTCATTATGTTGAACATATTTTTCCAGATAGTCAAATTTATTAGGCGCATTAAGGCACATTTCAGTGCCAAGCTACAACTTCTGTTATTATTATTTGTCACATTTCATGATTTTGATTTACTGTCACTATCCCTTCTGCAGAGTTTTATTTTCTGATTTTGGTTTTAAGATTTGCTTTTATGGGTAACTGTGAAATTAGGAAAATGAACCAGAAGGGAAAAATGTGGCTGAGAAGATGAACCAGAGGGGAAAAATGTGGCTGAGATTTAAGGTTATTGAGCTTGCATAATTTCTTCAGAGGGCAGGGAATTTCTGGGCCTGACTGAATCAACAAGTAGAGTTACTTTGTTGATATTAATTTCTTTTCCTATAGTTCAGACTGAGTTTCTAATAAGTTGCAATAAGAAATAATTGAGTTGTGATATTTTTAAAAAAATTATACTTACTCTTGTTCTCATGTGCCAAATGTTGGCTAATATATTTCCTTGAAGTAAACATTCAGGCTGTGCATGCTTTGAAATTTTTAGCAAAAAGAGTAGCAGATCCTGCATGATCAGATGGATCTTACCACTCTTAGAGTTAGGAAAGCCACCCCACCTTTCCTTTTGGCTTCTGCATGAATGTGAAGAAGATATGCTGCTATTTTAAGGAATACCTTGACTTTGTTTCAGAATGGTCAAACAATTGGCAACTCAAAATCTCAACCAACAACTGCTCTGTCTTACACATCGGCAAAAAGAACCAGAACACAAAATACAAGCAGAATGACCTTGTAGATGACCCTCACTCTGTCAAGGACCTTGGAGTACTCATATCTAATGATCTAAGTACCAAAGCCCACTGTAACCACATCGCCAAAAAGGCATTAAGAGTTGTAAACCTAATCTTGCGTAGCTTCTTGTCCAGTAATATCACACTATTAACCAGAGCATAAAAAACATTTGCTAGACCAATTCTTGAATATAGCTCATCTGTCTGGAACCTGCACTACATATCGGACATTAATACAATTGAACATGTCCAGAAATATTTCACAAGAAGAGTCCTTCACTCCTCTACTCACAACAAAATCCCTTATGCCACCAGACTTGAAATTCTAGGCTTAGAAAAATTAGAACTACACCGCCTTCAGTATGATCTAAGCATAGCTCATACAATTATCTGCTACAATGTTCTACCTGTCAATGACTACTTCAGCTTCAACCAAAACATTACACAAGCACACAACAGATACAATCTTAAAGTGAACTGCTCCAAACTCTACTGCAGAAAATATGACTTAAGCAACAGAGTGGTCAATGCCTGGAATGCACAACCTGACTCTGTGGTTTCATCCCAACCCCCCTCCCCCAAATTTTAACCTAAGACTGTCTACTGTTGACCTCACACCTTTCCTAAGAGATCTTTAAGGGGCGTGCATAAGAGCACCAGTGTGCCTACCGTCCCGGTCCTAATGCTTCCTCTATTCGTATCTATTTTATATATTCAATCCTTGCTTATAGTTATATATATTACCTAATACACTCTTGACAAATAAAATAAATTTAAAAAATCAATCAATCCCCTAAAGATTATGTGACTTTAAAGCAGCCCCAATTGTTGATCTGTTTAATGAATAGCTGAGAGGTGGTATGCTTTTATGTGCTTGGAAATATTTCCTCAAAATCATTTTTAAAGTGTGCTCAGTCTAGTAAACATAGCCTTAGGCCTAATGTGAAAGCTCTCCACAATCTTCAACTCAGATTTCTAACAAGAGAAATATGCATGAGGATAAAAAGCCTGCTGTGTGAGACTTAACAGAAAACAAGAAAAGAGAAAGAAAATGGGGGGTTTGCCCCACTTCTTGTTTTCTTGCATTCTGCCCTTTATTGAATTTCAACTTCTAATACCTCAATTTGCATATACAGCATGCTGATAAATGGTAATCTAGCACATCTGGATGGCATGAGTTGAAGACAGGCAATGTGCAAAGATGAGGAAATACTTTATTTTAAAATTAAAAAGTGTTTTAAATATCAATATGTGTTAAATATCAATATATTGCTTTCAGTGATATCTACCCATCCTGTTAAGAACTTGCAGGAGAGACATGCTCCAGATCCCACCTGCTAAGGAGTCTTGGCTAGTACGACCAGAAACAGAGCCTCATCTGTCATGTCTACTCTCTGAAACATTATTCCTCTGAAGGGTAGATTGGCCCAATGTCCATCCTTCTTGGCCTTTCCTAAGACTTGGCTCTGTGCTTGAACCTGGGGGCCCAAGTTCATAACGGAGCCCAGTTCTTGCGATATTGAAGGTGACTGATGTTTTGAAATATTTTCCCTATTGTATGTACACTTTTTATCTTTTTTAATATTGTTAACAGCCCAGAGTCATGTACATGAGATGAACAGCCATATAAACCTACTAAATGAATGAATAACACAAATAATATCTTCATCAAGTAATTATTTATACCAGCTTGTAATTATTTATACCAGCTTGAAAATGCTTGATTGAAGGTGAACATTCAGGAAAACCAAACCAAACGAAACCAAACCATATTGATCAAATGTTGCTATTCCCCTTTTAATTAAAAAAGAAGAGCTTTCTACTACTTGGCATGGCAGATCTTGAAAATTAGGAGAAATTTCTGCATTAACACATTGTAGACATTCATTTAATACTATTAGTCAAGACACATTGAAGAAATTTAGTTGAGGATTTACAGAAATAGCAACACAGTAAGAAAGATTTTAGTGTTTCAGTATAGGATAGGCAGGAACAGTAGATTTTCATTTCTGATTCCATGTTTCTACACATCTTTGTCATATATTTTCAGTGGTTTTAACTATTTTCCCCTTTTTCCCATTGATTTCATTTAACTAAAACATTAAGTAAGTAATG
Organism: Grayia smithii; assembly: GCA_032468115.1. NCBI lineage: Eukaryota > Metazoa > Chordata > Lepidosauria > Squamata > Grayiidae > Grayia > Grayia smithii. Next base: position 298,533 of record JANHFM010003436.1, on the reverse strand, counting down.
GTCTGGACTTACAACATGGGGGAAAAGAAATTCTGGGGAAACAGTAAATGATACAAAGTGAATCCCTCATTCTCCTCCTTCTATTTTTTTCCATGGTACACTTCCCTCCCAGACAATTTTCAGTAGGATATGGTTGTTGGGCAGGGATAGAAATTAGAGCTACTCCTTCATCTAATCTTCTCTTAAATTGCAAAGTGATTTACCATTGCATTCTTCTGCCATGGGTTTTAACCTTCCACGCCCATGTTGGTACACTCTACCCATTCACCAAACTGTATACTTCCTGGTGCAGAACAGAGGATGGATCAATTGCTACCTTATTTTCCATCCCTAGTCTGCCGTTATTAAATGCATAAAATGGTTAAAGTTGGAATAGCCCTAACCAACTGGAGCTACCAAAACACGAAGAGTTATAACATTTAGTTGCTGTATTGCTGTAACATGAATGTGTAGCATAGGATCTATTAGTATAAAATTTACCACATTGGAGAATGTGAGTGTTCAACACATTCAGAGGGCAACACCTAAAGATGCCCAAACTAGATAATAACAAAAGTTATTCACAATGTTCTCTAATGCAACCTATGCCTTTCAGATAAGAATGGATGGAATTTTCATCCACTGATATTAAGAAATAAGTTATGAAAGTCAGTTATTCAGCTAGCCTTTGTAGACGTTTAGGATATGAAACTTCTTTTGCTATTCCTTTGCAAAGTTATACACCAAGCAATAATGTTTCTAAACTTGAAAGTTATTTCTCATAAACTAAAACTAGTAGGCATCCAATTACATAAATCATAACCGGTAAATACATTCGTTTTAACATAGAGAAAACAAAGGAAAAAAAATTAAAAGAAAAAAGACAATGAGGAAAACATTATTCATATATAAACAGCTTAATTTTAAACACAGCGTTAAAACCTTGACCACATAGAGCAATACTGATCAATCTTTCCATTAATTGATGAAAAACTACTTTGTAAGCAGAAAACAAACACATATCATCAATCTTAGTTTGTAAATTGGGGTAGCCCTATCTTTCCATCACAGAAGCAATTTCTTTTGCTAGCTCCATGTTTAAAAAAAACATTATTCTTCATATAACAATTGATTTGAAAATTTTGCTATATTATTCAAAATGGCATTCACATCATGTTAATCTTTTCCAAACCTTATTAATATATATATTGAACTAATGACTGTGGGGCAATAACATATTCCTAAATCCTCCTTCAATTCTTTTACACTTTTAAGGATTATAAAACTGACAACCATTTTAATTCTCTGAAATGTTCAACAAACATGGGAAAATTAATTAATCTTATTGTATAATCAAAAGAAAGTTAGTATTTTGCAATCCACTTTTTGTTAATATGAAGTATTCCAACTCTTTAAATCAATAGTCTTCCAAAAAATTAATATTCACCCTAATATTACTTTTTAATTGGTTGAAAAAAAGATCAGTAGATTTGGAATAATATCAAACAAATATTAATTAAAGATTTTAGACACTGCTAATCTTTATATTTAGACATTTGGTTTTTTTAATAATCAGACATTTAATGTTATTTACATATTTTAAAAGTTTTCTTTACCAATAGCTGCTGTGACTAAATGAATTACTATGATACTGCAAAATTTTACATTATTGTAAATAATTAACTTATACTCAATCAGATTCTGATGCTTTTATCTAAAAGCAATAGAAAGAATGACATGTAGATGATAAAAATATAATTAATTTAGCAATTGTGCAATTTATCTTACAAGGGCTTTCATATTTGTGATTTTTCAAAAAATAAAACCACATATGTATATTAAAAGCTGGTGATTTCTAATTTGAATTGCTTGTTTCATTTCCTCTTATAATATAAAGACTGATGATCATGAGTATGAACTAGCAGTCACTAAAAGTGGCATTTCTTTCTTTTTCTTTCTTTATCAGTATTGTTTCTAGCACTTTTCCTTTTTCTATTTCCTTTTTCTTGTTGATCTTTTAACTATGAAAAAACTTTCAATACAATTATATCTATATGTATATTCATTTCTATATGAAAATCAGCAGTGCTCAGGTCAGACAGAACTTTTGTACAAATTTTGGGCAGGTATTGCATATTTTGAAGGCTGAGAAAAAACAGATGAAAGACAAAGCTTAAAAGACTTATGACTTCAGTTTTGCGTTTTAGCAGATCTAATATGCACGACTTGCAATCTTGTCTGCACTTAAGGACTTCATTAATCTACTTTGCATCATTAAAGTTTCTCCTGTTAACTAGTTATTGAATGCAGGACTTAGTTTTTTAAGAACCAAGATTTATTGTTGTGAAGCCTGATTACCACATACTTTCCTCACACTATGTGTAGTGAGTCTATTAAATCTCCTTATTCATCTTTTTTAAAACCAACATTATAGGTCAGCCTGCTGAACATTCTGGCTGGCCTTTTCTTCATTGTTTTCAGTTTCCTGATAGAGACAGTTAAGATATTGATAAGTTAAGGAAAAACCTTTTATATGGAATGCAACAGAGGGACAAACACTGGAGAAAAGAAAAAAAAGCTTATATATATCCTTCTTCCCAGTTAATTTTATACTGAGCATAGACTGCTGATTGGACATATATGGAAGTTTTAATTCTTATGCATCTAAATTAGGAAAATGGCTAAAATAACATGTAATGATCCTGATATTTATAATATAACAGAGATTACCTAATTCCCAGAGGGCCTAAGGACTTTCCTTTGGCACAAGAAAGGTTGAGTCATCTGGAATTATTTATATTCATAGCAAGTTGAAATGCAAATACACCTGTTCTCAGCTACTTACAGAAATCTGATTTGTATGAAGAATTATCAACAGTTTGGACTGGATAGTCTTTTTGTGTCTTCTGACTGCTAATTCTAAGTATTAAGGTGAAGTAAATGCCTTTTCAGAATGCCTAATAGCTATCTAAATATTTTTTAAAAATCTGGGAAGGTACGTCACTATGCAGGGAATTGCAAACATACATTGTAATAACATACTGTGAAGTTGAGACATATAGAAGCAGTAATAAAAGTGTGTAGTTTTCCCCCCTCCCGATTATGTTTATGTAATATATGACCTGTTTATGTAGTGTTTATTAGAGATGGAGACCCTTTGAGAGCTGTATGCAACCAAATTTCATTTTAATGTCTCCTGATTCCTGTACATTCAAAGTGACAGTAAAGTTATTCTAAGTTCTAAGTCTGACTTCCCCCAAAAATGCAGTTTAGATAACTATTAGCATACTTTCCAATTCCCATATATAGTACAGTAATATATTTCACACAAGAAATGTAGATCCACACAAGAATGTCTGTGATTTGACAGATTGATTTACAGTTGAAAACCTCCTACAATAATAAGACACTCCTAATAACTGAGTTTTCAGTTTGGTAACTGTAAGTATTAAACGGTATTTATGCAGAAATCTGGAGCCTCTACTTCCTTTAGTATGCAATTGCAAAAAGCAACTTTTGAGCATCAAGCTCTCAGATGTCTCAGATATCTACCTACCTTTGGATACAGATGTATCCACTGCCAACAAAAGTGTGTATAGTCAAGGCTATGGTTTTCCCAGTTGTAATGTATGGCTGTGAAAGTTGGACCATAAGAAAGACTGAGCGTCAAAGAATTGAGGCATTTGAACTACGGTGCTGGAGAAGACTCCTGCGAGTCCCTTGGACTGCAAGGCGATCAAACCGGTCAGTCCTAGAGGAGATCAACCCTGACTGCTCTTGAGCAGGCCAGATCCTGAAGATGAAACTCAAATACTTTGGCCATCTAATGAGAAGGAAGGATGCACTGGAGAAGAGCCTAATGCTGGGAAAGATTGAGGGCAAAAGAAAAAGGGCACGACAGAGAATAAGGTGGCTAGATGGAGTCACTGAGTTTAAATGGTCTCCAGGGGATGGTAGAGGACAGGAAGACCTGGAGGAAAGTTGTCCAGGGGTCGCGATGGGTCAGACACGACTTCGCAACTAACAACAACAAATATCCACTTTGCCACCAAACACTATTAGTCCCTCCTACTTTTGCACAACCGTATCAAAAGTATTTTTAGGAGAACAAGCACGTTGCCGGGCCACAGAATCTCAGTTCCTGATTTAATCTAACCGACTCTAAGAAAAAGGGGAAACAAATGGGTTAGCAGGGAAATATTTTCCGGACGTGCCCAGGACTACTCCTGTTCCTCATCCCTACCATACTACCGAAAACATACACCGCTAGGCACTGGGTTCACCTGCCGATTCGGGATTCGCGCCTAGGGCACCATTTCGGTTTCCGCGTGTAAAATTACTCGCCCCGCCGACCCTCTTCTCAGATTCCTCCCGCAGCAGCAGTTGCCCGCGCCCGCGTTCACCCGGTCGGCTGCCCATATTTCTCTCCCCTCGATTTTTCATCTGGCCAACTAGGTGGGCCCGCGCCCGCCCTTTTCTCCTCAGCGTCCACCTCTGGAGCGGGAGGCGAGGCGGAGCTTTCACCGGCGGTTGTCGCTCCAAAAAGATTCGGTATCACCGCACCACGCCCGGTAAGGGATGTACGGCCAGGTACCTGTATGGACCAGGTACCATGAAAAGAAAAAAAAAAAGGGGGGGGGAGAGGAGGGGTCGCGCGCCACTCCGTCCGGCCTCCTGCTCCCAGAGGTGGCACATCTGGTTGTCCACGTGACCCGTCCGGTCCCTTAAATGCCGAGCCTGAGGAGGCAGCTATCGCCATAACAACCAGCTTGGAAAGGGGCGCCACAGCTCCCTCCCCACCCCGATAAGGAAGAAATGCCGGGGGAGGAGGAGAAGGAGGAAGGTGGCGAGGGAGGTGGTGGTGGTGGGGGGGGGCTGATCGAAGGATTAGGAGACGCCAAGTTTCAGCAGCAGCTGATGGCTGAGCGAAGGCGGGGCCAGATGACATCCCTCCTCTTGCTTTGCCTGGGCAAGGTAAACTAGACGGAGTGAGCCAGCGGGAAGGGAGAGAGGGCGAAAAGGGACGCCGAAAGAGAAGCGGGACTCGGAGCGAGGATTTGATGGGATTCGAATCCACCTGAATTCCCCGGGAGATACAGAGCAGAGCGCCGCAGAAGCTTCCATTAGCCCAGCCGGGAGACAGCTTCTTGCCGTTGGTTTCCCATGCATGACAGCCAAGGAGATGTGGACTTAGCTCAAGGAAAAGCACCATTTATGAGGAAGGAAAGACAAAGGGGATCTTAAGCCGAAGGGATATCGAGAGAGAGGGGGGAAGGAAGGTCCGAAGAGGTAAGGGGAGACACCAGCCCTTTGCTCCCCTCCATGACCCCCTTCCTCTCATCCAGAGCAGCACAATAAACCTAGAGCCTTCCAGTTCTTGTCATCCCCTTAGCTGCCTTTGGTGCCATGGGGAACAGTTTCTCCAGTATCCCAGCAATGCCTAGGGGCAACCCCAACCGCTTCCACAGGGTCCATCATCAACATCTCAAAGGTAAGAACTTCACCTGCTCTAGAACTTAGTGTGTAGCATGAAATGCTGACTGAAGCCCTTGAAAGTTTGAATATTATAGGAGTCCTCAATCAAAGCTTATACCCAATTAAATATCAGCCTCTAAATCCACCCACCCTCCTCTCCATTCTGTAATACATCCCAGGATGGGTAAAGTCACCTGAAACCTTTCCCTAATAAGAATCTTTTTTGATTGCTTTCTCTCTCTTTTTTTTCTTTTTTACTCTTGTGATAGGGAACCTTGTTGCAGAAATACAAAAAGCTCCTTGATTCCTTTGCTTAGATTTGCAATCTTGTATCTGGGTACTTGGAAGTCAATGTTTTTCCTTGGAAATAAGCGTTGTTGGATTTTACTCCTGAATTATTGCACGGAAATGGGTTTATACCTCTCCTGACTCTTTCTTCAACTATTTAACTATGAATTGGGTAAAATCATAGAATCACATTCATTTGATTCCATTAGGAAGGAAGGAATAACATGTCTTAAGAACTAGGTGATATACTTCTGAATGAGGGTGCTGCAGCTGCTGTTGTCTTGGTAACCCCAGAAATGTCAGTTTTTTGAGTGGGAGGATCCATTTTAGGAATAACACATTTTATGTGCATCAATGACATCCTGATGGTTATAATTCAGATTTGATTAAATATTACAATCCTTTGTAGTTGCTGTTATGTTTAAAAATCTTCAGCTGGCACTATTGACATAATTCCCAATAGATTTGTTTGCATATCTAAATACCCAGCATATGAATCACCTGAGCTTCTTTTGGTATACTGGACTCCTAGGCATTGCACAAAAATATCCTGCTGGGTCACAAAACATGTAGCCAGAGTATACTTATTCCATAAATTGTTTGGGACAAAACCGATGTCAATTATACAAAATTAAACGATTTCTCAATCACAGGAACTGTCTTATTTTAGAAAGAATTTCCATCTATTTATCTATTTACTTACTTTGTTGAACAATCTAGAATAGCAGGTATATATTTCATGCATATTACATTCACCCATTCAGTTTTAAAATGAAACAACCAGGGTTGGCTGTTAAAAAGACAATTAAAGATGAACCTTCTGCATCCTTTATTTTCCAATCTTTCATAGTTGCACTTCGGTTGCTTCGTTTGTTTACAACATAAGAGGAGGTGATTATATGTAGGACAATGTACAGATTGATAATGAAAAATATTTGAAACCAAATTATCTATTGTTATTTTAATGAAGCTCCTCTGTACAGTAGTTTCAAGAGTATTAGTAGCTTTTGTCTAGTTCTGCAAATGATGGTCAAGAAGATAATTCCAACATGGACTGAGTCAGAGAGAAATCAGGGTAAGCAATTGCTCTGTTTAAAATTAGATGTGTAAAAAAGAAAGCAGACAGCTGAATCTTTCCCAGAAACATTGTTCTGTATCAGTGCTGCACTAGTTAAGATTCTGTTGTAAACTGCCAAGAAAGATTTATCATTAGAACAAGCTTCTCAACTGGAAATTATTCTGGGAGAAACTTAAATTATAGAATCCATAGGCTGACTCCACATATCCTCATAATTATTATTAGCTTATACTTGTGGAACACAAATGCAGTTGGAATAACCTGACTTGAATTGCTTTCATATGACATGCTTTTGGGCACATTTCATATCTCTTCCTGATCGTCAGTTAAACTGGGTTTGGTTGCTGGGTTGTCATTACTTCTGGCAAATAAACAAAATGGTCCTTGTATAGTTTAAATGCTAAAGGATTGAACTCACTAAAATGAAGTGTTAACTAAGCTTTCTCTCGCCTTGTATTTTAAAAACAATTCTGCCAAGTAGCTGCCAGGGACAATATGTGCTTTTTCCATTTTTTTTTCCAAAAAGAAGATTGCCTTAGGTCCTACATTTACATGAAGAATAAACAAATTTGATTGCATTTGACAGATTCCTGAAAAATGCTTTGGAGGCATAGCAGCACAAAATTATGAATATGACACTATTTTGTTACACTTGTGGAAATATATTTTAACTGAAGATGTATTTTATTTCAGTCTATTTTCCTAATTATGTTTCAGATTGGGAGGGATGCAGAAATCCTCATAGCTTTATTGTCTGTCTTTAAAATAAGGACTTCTTTAAAATAAGGACTTGTTGCTTATCTTTGTGAATAGTCTTCTCTAAACAAGATAGTGGTACTAATACTGAAATTCAGAACCCATAAAAGTTATATATAGTGGATAAGAGTTGTAGGCTATCTCTCTCTTAAAGTCCATCTCACACCAATCTGTTGTCTACGAAATGTGTTGGGCATTTTGGAGCATATACTCCTAATGGACCTAACCCATCTGGAAGAGATCAGATTGGGAAAGGTTGTTACAGTTCTTGCAACTGTACAAATAGACACAATATCATTTTTACAGCTACATCTTACTTTTTCAGTTATCCAAAATGTTTTAAAGAAGGCTACCTATATCTGCATTTATAAGTTCGAGTAAATTTGGTGAACATCAATTTTTTCTTCTCAAAACTTTTTAAAAAGTATAAAAAAAAAAGAGCCCCCCCCATTAAAAATAAAAAGAAATATGTAAAAAAGGCAGGAGTGAGGTATGGAAACAGAAAGGAACAAAAGATATACAAAGAAAGTAACTTCCAACTTCCTTCAATACAGATAATAACCTACATATCAATGACTTTTTGAATTAGAATGAATGATAACCAATAGTACTTGGTTATAATTCATCATAAACAAATTAAGCATCAAAACCCAGAACTTCATCTATTTCTGCTATTTCAGAAGAAATTTGTTAGCATCTTTTTAGGCTTTTAGTGTTACCCTTTAGATTTTTGTTTGCCATGGAATAACATGGCTATCCTCCTAAATAAAGGTTATGAATGACATTTGGTGACTAAGTTTGAATCAATCTCTCAGTTTCAATTTTTGTCCATTTCTTATTTTTCTGATTCTATATATAGTACATTCATTTCAGCCTGTTTGAATCAATTAATGAATTAATTATATAAGAAAGCTGTATGAAAATTCACATTTTTGTGTATATTTCTCCTAATATCAACACTGTTGTATGCATTTCTTGTGTTTGGCATGATATTTTTCCTTATAGGTTAGAATATATTTTGTGTATTTTTCCTATTTTACCCATTACTGGATATTCTTTTTGAATATGCATTTTTAAAAAGTCAGTCTTGACTCTTGGCAACTGTCTGGACAAGTTCCTGCAGTTTTCTTGGTAAGGCTTGGTAAGGCAAAGTACCAGTACTTTGCCATCACCTGCTTTCTAGGGTTGAGAGAGAATGACTGGCCAAGATCACCTAGCTGGTTTTGTGCCAAGGCAGGACTAGAACTCACCATCTTCTGGTTTGTAATCTGGTGCCTTAACTACTACACCAAAGTAGTTCTCATATGCTTTTTAACACTAGTTTAAATTGAATTTCAAACTGTTAAATTGTTGAAAAGTGTTAATTTCAGTATATAAGCGTTCATATATACTTTCAGGAGAGATTGGCTAGATAAATGTATATATAAAAATGGATACAAACAGATTTCTTCTTTATCCGTCCTGTCACTACTGATGAAAAGATGATGTTTCAAATTGCTGTGGTTTGAATAGATTGACAGAACTTTTATGCTTTTGAATCTCACCCATTGTATTTGTAACGTATAAGAAACATTCTATATTTCTTGTAAGTTACAAATCTTCTGAAAAGTACTGTAGCCAGATCAAGTATAAACATGACCTTGATGGGAGACTTCAGAGAGCTCATGGGGGCTAAGAAGGAAGCCATGTAAAAGCAATAGGAGTGAGTATAGGATTTTTAAAATTCAGTTTCTTGAACAATAAAGAGACATATCTTTTGTGAAAGACTATTTTTTCCATTGCCTTTACCTTATTCCAATCCTCTTGAATATAGTAGGATTTTATTGTGATTCATCACATATTTATGTAAAAGTAAGATGATCATTTTATTATGAATTAAGTACCAGTAACAATGGTATACAATCAAGTCATTTTACTACTTGGCAGGTAGATACAAGTGAACAAAATATGCAGAACTGAAAAAGGTCACCTAGATAGCTTGGCTTTCTATAGGATTTAGAAATGCCCTTATCAGTTGGAGATTCAAGAAACCTTCTTCTCCAATCCAAAAATGGATGTAAAACTCTATATAGAATATACAGTATGCCACTTAATGTTCTTAATATGTAGCTTTTAGGGAGTAAGGACAGAAAAAGGCTTCTGTGAGTCGCCCCGAGTCCTTCAGGAGAGGGGCGGCATATAAATTCTATTAAATAAATTAAATAAATAGACCTATAAAGAAAAATCAAAGTTGTTTTTCAATTTCATTAAATATATCTTTCTCTCTTTCTCTGTGTCATATATGTGTGCATATACATAGTTTTGTATTTATTTATTTATTTTGTCATGTTTATGTAGTGTATATTGGAGGTTGTGACCCTTTGAGAGCTGTATGCAACAAAATTTCATTTTAATGTATGCTGATTAGTGTACATTCAAATTGGAAATAAAGTTATTCTATTCTATTCCAATGAAATCCACTAAGGCTAAGAACATCAGCATTTTATTAAACAACATGCAAAGTAGTTTTTCTTATCTCAGCATTTTGAATCAAAACAATAATGAAATGATTCACTTTCTTTTGTGCACATGCAGTGGCATGAATATACTTTTGGACTTCCTTTTCAGTCCATTCCCAACTTGCTAACTAAATCTCCTTTGAGGGTTTATGCTGTAGCTTGCAGAATGTCATTAAATATTTACATAACTTTTCTAATAGCAAAGCAAGGTGTTCATTGAGTGAAAAAATTGGGTGAGAATAAATAAAAAAAGAGAACAGAAGATACCAAACCCAAGTCCACTCCGATATCTCAGGGATGTACACTTTATTCAGGTCACATATTTTACTGGGCAATTTTTCATAGAATAAATTGCAAAGCAGAAAATCTTGTATATGTTAACGAACAATTCAAGAAAATGATTGAAAGAAAACTAGTTTCTCATATTTTAGAATATTTGTCACATTAAAAGTAAATTTTGCCCTGTGAGGAAAATTGCATGTTACATATAAAATTATACAATGCATATAAAAAATGTGAAGAGTTGATAATAAATGGCTTGGACTTGGTTTATTTAGCTTTTAGCACTATTTGAGCATAGAAAAGAATGTATTACATATTTCAGTTAGATAGGTTGTAATCCAGGCTGGAGAATAGGAATTAGACTCATCTCAGCATGTACTTTTAGTTGAAAGGGTCTCGGTGCTTCTTTCTTTGGTAATATGAAAGATAAAAACAACAAATAAATATCTGGACCCGTACCAATCGGGCTTCAGGCGTGGTCACAGCATGGAAACAGCATTGGTCACCCTGGTAAATGATCTCTGGCGGGCCCGGGATGGGGGTTCTTCCTCCATCCTGGTGCTACTTGACCTCTCAGCGGCT
>JANHFM010003436.1:207979-218387 GCA_032468115.1 Grayia smithii | reverse complement strand
AAGAGCAATCTTTTTAATTTGGCATTATGGAAAAAATGGTTTTGTTAAAGAGACAGAAATTTAGTAGATTCATCTTTTGAAGCAATCCAGACGAATTTGGTGGAAATCCATTTCAAAGTAGCTTTCAGAGAATAGGATTCTGGCATACGTCATCTGCCTTTGGTATATCTTAGAAAGGAATTAGCCAGATGTGTGAAATACTAGCTGGCCCCAACCATCAGGTTCATGTTGCTCTTTTTCTTGCATGGTAGTCATATATTAGTAATGATTATTTGAAGATATAGGTATTTCTAATAAATTTAATCTTCAAATTTCATTACTAATATACATTTGACATTACACGGTGTCCTAAATCCATCTTCTGTGGCAGCATCATTTAAAGTAACTACTGTAAATTTGAAGTCGTTTTGTTCTTGTGACAGTGGAATATTTCCTTTGCCGAGACCCATCTATCTTCTGAAAAAGCTTAGAAGTTTCTTGTTCTACACTGTATTTTTTAAAAAAAATCGTTAAGGTATTTTTGCAAACCATATCAACTTGTTTTACTCTGGAATAAACATTCATATTGTTAATAGAAGGTAGAGAGCAAAACAAAGCTGGTTCAAACTGAAGTTCATTTTAAAACATGTATTCAGAAATGCATTTGAGCATAACATTTGAACATCATAAGTGATGGAACTGAAATAACTAAAGATTTATTTTACTGCAGAATTTGACCTTGACATTCTCAAATTATCTTTTTCAGAGATTTTCAAAGGTAACATGATTCATAACTTCTTCCTTGGATGATGTTTTCATTTGATTACTCATTTCTTTCTTGATGTTAACTGTGGTTTTAAGAAAACAGATACAGTCCAGCTGTAGTTCTAACAATGAGCTGCATGTAATAACTGGTTGTCCTGGATAAGGCTATGCATTGCAAGGGCATCTTGATTAGTTGGAATCAGGAGCATTCCTACCAGAGGGTGCTATGGTTCCAGAAGTGCTGTGTATCAAGTATGAATGAAAGCCTGTAAGTTACAGTAAAGAAATTTTCAACCAGTATATAAAATTTAACTTTTGTACCTCTGTGAGAGTAGAAGTGAGTAACTTTCAGACTCAGAATAATAAAATAGCCTTGGGTGAAACAGAATGTTACTAATTAGTGAACTTGTTCCCTTAGTGTTCCTGACATCTTGTGCTTGTATAGAATAAACTGGATACAGGGTGATTTATCATCTTTCTGAATGTATTTGTAACTAGCAGGACATGTAATGTGTATCTATTTCTTCCGCGAATACCAAAGTTGGTTGACTTTTCTTTTGCTTTCTTACAAGAGTGACAGAATAGACTAAACTTTTTAATAACTGCCAAGTTTGTACTTCCAACAAAATGTGCAATACAATAACACATTTTTATTATGTTTACATTTCTACTTCGCTCATCTACCTCCTCTACAATAAAATAAAATAAAATCACTCTTTGTGAAATCAAGGATTTTTGAAACTGCACCCAAGTTGCCATTACACTGATGTATTAGGACTGCAATTCCTAGAACTCTCAGCCAATGTGAATCTCAGCCAAATTGGAAAATTACTGCACTGCCATGCCTGATGCACTTTTTTTTTGGAAGTAGATCTCTTTAAATTATTTGTGACACTCCAGAGGTCTTAGTTCATCCTGTACATCCTTGCTATGGGATAAGCTTTAGTTGACTATAATCCACCATTACTTTGCGGACAGCAGAGCATTCATCAATGGTCAGCAGATGTGACATTAATGAAACAAAATGTTCTTATCTTAGCTTACAAATACCAGACCATTTTAGTCATGTGTAACCACTGTTATGTAAACAGTCACAATGAAAAAAGACAAGTAACACTATTTGTACCTTAAACATTTTATTTCTTTATGACCTCATTATTTATTTTTTCCATACCCCACTGGACAATGAATGTGCACATATTCTTTCCTACAGGATAATACTTCCTACATCTGATGAACTTTTAAAGTGCATTTTTCTTTTGTTGTAAGAAACTCTCGTAGTTTATTATATATAGTGCAAGAGGGTACATAAAATTGTAACTAGTAGTCTCACCCGGATGTGGTGGACTTATCCTTGTGAACCAAATTTATAATAAGGAATCTTTTTAAGACTTTTCCTATTCTTCTGGATTTGGGGGGGGGGGAAAGTTGGGAGGAAAAAGGTTGGTTTTTTAAAAAAAAAATCTGACTAGCTCAAGAGCCTCTCTATTAATCTTCAGAATTCTCCCAGTGTGATATTAGTATTTATTTATTTATTTATTTATTTGGTTTTATATGCAGCCCTTCTCCCGAAGGAGTCAGGGCGGCTCACAAAATTAAAACAGTGGATCTGAGTGGAATTATTTTAATTTCTAAAAATATCTGATTCATTGGAATTATTGTGGAAAATTAAATAAGTACTTGTTAAATGAGATGTTATCTCATTTAGGCCAAACATGATTGGAAGGCTTTTGGTTACATATTTTTGGTTGAACATTTGTAGCTGCTGTTTAGTCTTTATCTTTGTTGTGTGCATATTAACTGTGATGAAGTCTGTCCCTTGCTATGATGTTTACAGTATACAGTTTATTTCTTTTCAACTGAACATATTGTGAGGTAGGGAGGCAAGGATAGGGAGAAAGTGTGGCAGGTCCAGAACATTTGGATAACATTTGCTGGAGGGAACTGAGCCTTTTTAATACAGGACTATGAATAGGACTGCAGCAAACTATTCCATGATGCTGACAGGGACAGAAGAGAAGTTGCTTAGAAGTAGTAAGGAAACTATTATGTTGGAGATTATTCTGAGCTAACCATACTGTTCGCATCCTGTAAGAATTTACCAAATCTCCAGGATAAGTAAGTATGGCTAGAATAACTTCATAGTTCATTTCAGATAACCACCATAAGCCTTTTTTTTTTTGCAAATGCTTCAAAACCTCCAAGATAATGAGCATTGCAATAGCAGACAAATAAGCATTGTCTGGCAATACCCTAGACTTTAAATGCTTGATGTGTGAGAATATCTGCAGAAAATTAGGAGTTGATTATCATTTTTTCCTTTCTGCATTAGACACTATGAGGTCAACTCAATCGATGTCTGTAGTTGGTGTACAACCCATTCTTCTACTTTAAACATGTACAACCAATAAAATGCTTGTTCAATAAACCAGGGTTAAAAACCAGACCACTGGTTTTTATATGTCATATCATGGGTTAATTGGAATTGCTTCAGGAAGTTGACATAATAACTTATCTCACATACATCTTTGGTTGAAAACTTTATGTATCTGGATAAGATTTTCTGACTCATTTTGAAACATCCAGACCTGTTCCATTAGTGGAATGGCTTTTGGTGAGTGCAGATTTAGCTTTAAAGAAAGCAAGATGAGATTTCTTGAATATAAGTTGTCATTCAATTTATGCTGTTTTTTAATTGCAATAGCTTTCATCATTTCAGTGCAAATATAGATATGAAATTTATCATTATGTCATGAAATTTGGTTCCAAATTTGACTAACAAATGATTGGTGCAGACTTCTTCATAATGGATTTGTATTGGAAGGAGAGGAATTTAATCCTTTTCTTCCAGTACAGCAGAGGTGTCAAACTTGTGGTGTCACGTTGTTGTCATCTGATATATCACGACTTTTCCCCCTTTGCTAAAATGGGGGCGACCATGGCCGTGTCATGCATCCAGTCCTCCGGCTGCGAGTTTGACAACTCTGCAGTATAGTCTTCCCTTCCACACCTGCTATCTGCAATGGAAAAGTGAAGCCAAAACTGCACAATATGTGGCTTTCACAAACATATTGGCATCAAACTTTTGTAATCTGAATATGACAAACCTGAGTGTATTCCAAGGACAAGGACCTTTCCACTACCTGGTTGGAATAATCTCTGCCCATCTTTGAGTTTTGCAGAAAACTATACTGATGAAACATCTGTGTCTCTATTGCTGATCCCTTTCTTGCCTCTTTTCAAGTCACCATCAATCAATCGCCTGACTTTTCTCAAAAGGGAAAGAGTGTCAAAATCAGATTTTATACATATGGAAGTTTTGTTTGAATCTTATTGAAATAAGTGTGAGAGTGCTACTTTAAGGTCAGTATAATTCAAGATTACTTTAATGCGTCTTATTCATGGACTTAATGAGTCTTTAAAAATAACAGCCATGTTGACAATAAAGTGCCATCTATCAAGCCATGTTGGGCAAGTTCTTTCTTTTCAATTGGGCAATACAAGGTTTAGAGAATGTATAATCTAGAACAGATCAACATTTGCCTGCAAATGAAAACAGAGTCTGCTTGTGAATTTGGTGGGGAATAGTTACTCTGGCTCAAATTTTAAGCTAGGGGCTATTGTATCCCCATTCCTTTCCTCTTTCTCATTATTGAACTGATGGTAATCAGTTAACATTTTAAAATTATCTACAAAAGCAGAGCCACTCTGACTGCCAAAAGAAAATAGTCAAGCACTGCCCGGAATGGCCAAAATTTGTTATTAATGAATCGTCCATTAGAAACAGCTGACTTTTGTCAGAACATTGTCTTCAGTGATTTTGGCATTTTGTGTCGCTTTATTGATTTTATTGCTTTTCCTCTACTGCTTTTCTTTTTAAAATGGTAAAATTAAAATGAAGGAATAGTTTTGTGCTACATCAAGTAAGAAAGTTGAAATAGTTACTGTAAAGTCAGTTTATTATTGTAAGATCCATTTCTGAAGAACTGACTTGTGAATGTGATTTGGATATCTAAGTATTTACTGATTGATAAAAGTCATTATTGAATATAACTGAATCTGTAAATTCCACATTCATGTTTAGATTTGCTAGACTTTAATTCACAAGACTGCCCTTATATATTGTTAAGAGATTCACAGAAGGAAAAACAATTGCAAATCATTTTGTGAAGGGCGAAGTATAAGCATTGTTGTCAGAAGGAATGAATTTTTTTTAAAGGTACAGTGACATTCACATTCAATGAATATAGATTGTAGATAACATAGACGGTGTGATATTGTTTTAGTACATATAGAACAGGGGTGGGTTCTACCCACCTTCGCTACCGGTTCTCTTTGTGCATGTGTGTGCATGCGCGCGCGCAAATTTTTTTTGTTTCTCTGTAACATTTTTGACTAATATTTTAGTTTTCTCTTTATTCCTTTTCAGTCTTGCCACTTCACCATATTCTGCTATCATTTTTATTAGCTTGGGTCCAGTTTACTGTGGTTTACTGTGGTTCTTCTAAAATGAACACCAGGCCATCAGGAAATGCCTGTAATTTATATTTTTCTGTTTTTATTTCCATTCCTTTTTATTTCTGGGTCTTTTCTAATACTTCTATTTAATACTTCCAGTTTTATATAAATAGTAAAGGGGCGGGAGGGCATCCTTGCGTCGTGCTTTTCCTTAGGTTAAAGTTCACTGTCATGTCTTCATTGATCATCACTATTCCTATTATAGTTTAATGGCTTTGTCCTGGTTTGGCTCTTGGGTGAGGTATTTGCTTAGAGCTATTTAGTTTTTAATAAGCTCTTTATTTCTTAAGTGCTGACATCTGCTGAAGACTATTAAGAAAAGGTGGGGCTTGCTTTCTCCCTCTAAAAAACATGTTTCTCCATTTTTCATCCAAGGAAATATAATATTCTGCCTTTTTAATGCCCCTGTTTCTCAAAATATTTCATTCTTTTAGAAGACAGGTGAGTGATAACTTTCTACAATAGAATAATAGGATTGGGAGGGACCTAGGAAGATCTTCTACTCAAGCAGGAGACCCTTTACATTCTGGACAAATGGTTGTCCAGTTTCTTCTTGAAAACTTTCAGTGATGGAGTTCCCAGTTCCTTTTTAATTTACTTTAATTAATTAATTTACTTTAAATAATTAATTTAATTATTTAATTTGATTTACCATGTTTCTTTTCCATATTGTTCATTTTACTGATGGGCTATTTATTTAAGTAACAACAACAATAACAACAACACTATTTGTGCACTATTGAAATGCTGAAGAAATCTTCTTGACTTTTACCCAGCTCTCTTTTAACCTAGATGAAAAGTATTAAAAAGGCCTTATTACTTAAATGACTGCAAAACCTGTTGCAGTACTTGTTCATTTCTACTATTTGGAAGCTGGGGTGAAATCTTTCTGCCTCAAATGACAAATGGAATAATATACTATGGAACCTGTTAAACAACCCAATAATGTTGGTAGCTCAGGGAACATAAAACAGTATGGTAATATAAAAACCAAATCTGCCAGGCTTTACACAGGTGATATTCCACGTGTCAGGCTAATGTTATGGTACTGTGCACCAAGATCCAGCAAACAGTATTGAGTTAAACATAGGAAAATGCAAGAAATGATTGGTTGTTGTATTGCATATAAAAATTATAACTTGTATATTTAAATATGATTTGACTTTATATAGAGAGAAGAAAATTGGTGTTCACATTTAGCATTGTTTCTAGTTTCCTAGGCTTTTAATGAGTTTGAATTGTATTTTAATTCATATTATTTTAGACTTTGAATGACAATCTCAGTTGCCTACTTTGCATTTTTCATTTTATTGTTTTTATTCAAATTATACTTTTTAATATGCTTGGTGTTGAATATGCAAGTAGGAGTGAGTCTTACATCAGCCTTCACTCATTGGTTCATTTTCCTGTGGCTGATAGGCTAGACAGCTCCCAGTAAAAGGAGCTGCAGTGTTGGGCAGTTCTCAGTTCGTAATTATTTTGTTGTTGTTCCATGTTGCCTGCAATAAATGGTTGTTTTACTTCACTATGATCGTCCTGCCTCTCTTTTCATGTCCGGACTTAACACTGGTGCCAAAGGTGGTATTCTGAGAGAGATCAAAGGATGGATCAACCTCCACGGCTATCTTCACAGAAACCTCAGGACTGCATTGGCCATTACATGATGACCACACACGCTCCACTAGTGCATTTTGACCCCACCATCAAAGAATGGTCTTCATATATGGGCAGATTTTGGATGTTCATGGAATGCAACAATCTACAAGATTTGTAGATGACCACGAATCTACAAGATGGCGAAGTCCCGGGCAGCAACCACAGATGTTGAAACCATTGAATGGCAAATGCTGCAGGACATCCTCAAGGACCATTACATGCCATCAGCCTCCCCACTAGCCTGCCAACATGGGTTTTACTGCAGAGACCAACAGGTGGGTAAGACAATAAATGATTTCATTGCGAGTTTGCGAAAGCTTGCAGCAGAATGTGAATTTATAAATCTGGAGGAAATGTACAATAGACTTGTTCTGGGACTGAGGGATCTTAACTTACAAAAAAGATTGCTGGCCAGGAGAAACATCCCCTTTAAAGATGCCCTCGAAGAAGCCCGAGTGGCCTAGACATCAGATAAATCCGCTGCCTCCATTCGGAGGCAAGCAGCGTCCATTCCTTGAGGGGGGAAATGCCGGGCTGTCAAGAGGCTACAGATGAGGGTGTGAGTTCTGAAGAGGATGTGGAGATCCATTGAATAAGGTTGGAATGGAAGGCTGGCACGACAGAAGCAGAGCAAAGATTCCAGAACTGTGCTGGATGCGAAGGGAACCATTCCAGGATGGCTTGTAGATTCAAAGAAACTATTTGCAGCCAATGTGATCGCAAGGGACAAATAGCCGAAGCCTGCTGAGCCAGCCAGCCAGTGAACCACCAACAGAAGCAAAACACAGTGCAGCTGCCACCACATGGCCAACAATTGGGATTCCAGTAGGCACCAGTTTCAAAATACAAGTGGCGTGAAGACCAGCCACCGACTACCAAACGGCAAGGAAGCTCCGATTACATTTTATTCCAAGACACTGTCAAAAGCTGAATGGAATTACAGTCAAATAGATAAAGAAGTGTTGGCTGCAGTCACTGGGGTGAAAAGGTTTCACAAATACCTATATGGAAGAGAATTTGAACTCCTCACAGACTGTAAGCCACTTTTAGGTATCCTTGCAGGAGACTGACCAACCCCAAACATCACCGGGATGACAAGATGGACTGGTTTTTTTGGCTGCATACAAATACCAACCTGGAAAGACCATCGACCATGCAGATGCCCTTAGCCAATGTCCACTCTTGGATGTGGTGGAGGACCCTGCACCAGCATCATCAATCCTCCAAATAGAAGAAATTGCGAAGTTCATAATCATTTTGTGGTTGTTCCCTGTTGCCAGCAATAAATGGTTGTTTTGCTTCACTACGATCGTCCTGCCTCTCTTTTCGTATCTGGACTTAACCCTTTTCTGTACACAGGTTTTATTTTGGGGTGGTTTAAAAAAAATAAAAAAATAATACTCTCTCCTTCTTCTCTCCCTCACCCCAATTCTGAGACACTTATATAACCACATATTTGAGGTCTCAGTTTGACTTTGAATCAGTCACTGTTTATGAGTCTAACGCACCACTGAGGCTCAGTGTTAGGGATCTAAAAGACTGGGAAATCCATAAGTAAACCTTGAATTCTTCATGAAAAAATGGAACATGAACATGGCATAAATATTTTCCCAATGGCTCCCCATGCCTTAGGCAGAAAACATTCCTATTGACTGTGGGCAGGGTATCTTTGACTGGAGACTTAACAGGCTGAATTTGAGAGTTTAATATGCTAACCACATGCTTTATTGATGAATAACATTTTGCCATTTGTCATTCTGTTCATTGAACGTTAGTATGTGAAAGTACCTAAAGATTAAATAAATACGCTATGTAAACAGAAATAAGGTGATATAAACCAAAAGGACTATAAAATCTAGAGCAAATAAAATGCAGATATTGGGTACAGGATGTTTTCTTTCTCATTTTCTCCCCCTCTTTCTCTCACACACACCTGCCTATTTTTGTTTCCACTTCACACACCAGACTTTTAGCATACTATGTTAATTTCCTGAGGTTCTCTTTAATCAAAGGAGAAGACAAATAGTAAGAACAGAGATGAGAAGGAAATAAACTATCCATCTGCCTACCATATACTTATATATTATCTGCTTCCAGAATTATCAGGCCAGTGTTTTGGAACCCTGTGTTCCAGGGTTCCAAAGCCAAGACAAATTCCTTGTGTGTCCAATCACACTTGGCCAATAAAGAATTCTATTCTATTCTATTCTATTCTATTCTATTCTATTCTATTCTATTCTATTCTATTCTTTCCTATCAATTGCATGAATTCATTTCTTACTTATTTTATTACAGAACTTCCCAAATTCTGTTTTATCCAAGGACTGGCTCAAAGAAAATCAACAAACTTTGCAGTACAATGAAGATGTGAACCAATTATAGCATAATAGGGCTATTTGAACTGCTAAATTATATTACTCTCTTTTACAGGTTCTACTCTCATGGCTGAACACCTGGGGCCATCAGCACCAAGCTCACCCACCTCATCTCCCAATTCATCTTCCATTCTTTGCAATGAGGTTTCTGATCCTGTCCTATGTATATCTGGTTCTGGTCCACTTGGCAGCTCAATCAGTGGTGAGTATTTCTCCCACAGTACCAAGTTGCATGCCCTCCAGTTCTGAATATTTCATTATCTTGTAAGACTGGAAATCCATATTCTTTCTTTGTGATCACTCACCACACACAAGGAGCAGGAGTTAGATTCTCCCCCCACCAAAAAGAACAAAGAATCCAACATTTAAATGCACCATATTTTAACAAAAGGAAAAAGTTCAAAATGTGTGTAGTAGCAATATGGAATTAGCAAGGAAGACCGTGTGTGGAGGCACAGACCCATTTCAAATGACTTTTGGTGCCATTTAAACATTTTGGGTAACAACTTCCTTAATCCTATGCCTCTGACTGCATTAAATAGGGTTGCTAAGAAGTAAAGATCAAATCTGAAACACGATGACACCAGGTTAGCTTAACCCTGTGAAAAATTGTGCATAAATGGAATGCTTTCGGAAAAAGTGTATTTCCATTAAATAGGGTGGGAATCCTTTCCCATGATTTCCTCTCAAACATTTATGCAATGAAACAATACTTTTACACAAAAGATATTCATATGACAGCTTTGCTAATGGATCAAGAAAGGGGATCCTGAAGTTAAGTTGGACTTAGACACTAAATGTTTTTGTCTTTTAATGACCCTCTAATCCTTTGCGGGATGGAATCGGGGCAACTGAATGGAATTGAGTGTTTAGTGGCTAGATGCCCTTCCTGTTACCAATGTGGAGTTTTCAGCAGACACATTCTCATTGTGCCCAGAAAGAGAAATATCTGCCTCTACTAGGATTAAACTCACAGCCTCCTGATTGTGAGGCGAGAGCTCCACCTCTAGGCCACTGCACCCGTCTAGTTGGGCCATGAAAAGAACAAAGCTCAGACATCACAAAGGACCCCACAGTCCTCCTCCTCCTCCTCCTCCTCCTCCTCCTCCTCCTCC
>JANHFM010003436.1:180430-191224 GCA_032468115.1 Grayia smithii | reverse complement strand
ATAAAATATCCATAAAATTCTTTTTGCCTAAATGTAAAATGTATAAAACTTCCACCAAAGTATTCAGCCGCCATCTCATTACAATCCTTTGTTCTAGTTAATTATATATTTCCCCCCCCTTCTTTCTCCTTCCCCTTTCACTTATATCCAAATATTCTTGTCTCCTAAAAACCTTCATTAAAAAAAAGCAACCACTATGAAAACAAGAAAAGAAAAAAGTTCCTTAAAAATATATCCTTAATAAGTTCAAAAGAAAAAAAAGGAAGAGAAAGGAAAAGGAAAAAAAGTTCTTGTCTCTTTAAAGGAATTCCCATGCTCTTAAAAACAAATATGTAAGCATGAAATCTGGCTGGCTGACTTTGGGCCACACTCAAAGACTTTGAGTCGCACTGTCTCAGCCCAACCACCTCACAGGGTCATCGTTGTCAGAAAAATAAGACAAGGAAGGAATATTAGATCACCACTTTAAATTTATACAGACATAGGCACACACATTGGCAGGTTAAAAGTCTAATAAACACACACACATACACACACACACACACAACAAAAACTCTATAGCATTGCTTCTGGAGATTTCCAAATTATCTTCTATAGTCACTGCACCCATAATATTGCAAATGTAATTTTTAAAAATAAATAAGAACAGAGACTCTTGGATATTGCATTTGGGAACAATATTTTTGAAGAACTCGGATCCTATATAATTATGTTGATTAAAAACATATCCTCATCCATGTAAATTCCCTACCAATATATGCAGTTGTTTTGAAACCTAAGCATAATTAATCTCTGACTTGATCACTGCAGTTTGTCAGGATTTATTCTCTGTGCTTTAGTTAACAGTTTATTTCTTCCAAATGTGAACCATACACCAGCAATGTTGCACAATCACTTACATGTTTGTATTGGTATAATTAAAACCTTTTATCAAAATTGGATTATTATTGATAGTAGTCAGATTACCTATGGATAATCTGTGAGTAGAGTCCTATTTATGGGCTTCCTCGTTATTTCTCCACTTATTTGACAAGAAGTTCCAGAATTTAAGAATATGTCAGGGGTATATGCAGAATCCAATGATTGCTGCCCCTTTCATATATGCACATAAAAAAGGATAGAGGGTATATGGATATGCTAATTTTACCATTTAACTCCTGCTATGAAGTTATATTTGAGAAATTTCTGCCCAACAATTCCTGGACTCATGCTAAACGTTAAAGAATTAGCATTAATGATTTGATAATCTAATAATTACAGTATCACGCTGTAATTTGCATGCTCGCCGGTCACACAAATGGATCCTGTGCCACACTTTTCCAACGTTGCAATAAAAATTGTTACAAGCCTTGACAACTCTTTCATGCTAACATCCTATTATCTTAAAGGCTGACCTAGATGGCAGGTTGATTCTTTCTTGACTCCTTTTTTAGAACTAAATATTCCGGATAAAAGTTGATCCCTGCTACTTTTGATGGGTTGAAGGAGGAATTCAAATTGTTATAAGCTTTTGCATAGATTGAGAGGTAAGAAAAGTTGACGACTTGATAGTATTGATCTCTGTTTCTCCCAGTATGCAGTAAATGGATCACTGATTTCATCTTTCAACATTTACCTAAGCAAAATTTATAGACACTTTCAAGTGTAATAGCAAACATTATAACTCATACTCAGAAGATCTAAAAGTTCAAGAATGGATTAACTGCACTCACCACTTCAAGGAGATTTGAAGGGGATATCTGAAAAAAGACCTGGGGCAAAACAACCTATAAGTTTGCAACATGGTTTGGACTGACCAATTAGCTCTGAGGGTTAAATCTGTTTTAGCTCGATCCTTAATATAACAGAGACGCTGAGGGACCAAAGTCTATTCCATGCTTTGATGAATGACCTCAGACAAACTCTTTACTTCATTGTGCCTCTGGCATAATAGTAGCTGCTCACTTTTGTAAAGTGCTTGAGTGCTTTGTGGTAGCAGTGGGGCAGATTGCTCTCATTCTGTAAAAGTACAAAACAAAACATTCTTCTCCTCCTTCTTCTGCTCCACTAACAACACAATGCTAAATAAATAGACATAGACACAGTTATATTAATTGAAGTGTAATATGAGATATTAGTGGCAGACAAAGTCCCTCTTAAGTCTAGGAGAGGTGGGAAGTAAATATCTTGACAGCATTTCATGACACAATATTCTCATCAACAATTTGTTTCTTTTTCCTTCCTAGAGAGAGGCACATCCTAATATGAGTACAGCTACTTCATTGTATTTGTGTATCATCGGTAATCTAGAGATAGATTATATAAATATGATCTACCATAAAATTAACAGATTCATCGTTGCTTATGGTTAGAAAAAGACTGGTGAGTTGAGGACAGCCAGATATACTGTATCTAAGTTTAACTTTAGAAGTCCATAAAAGCAGTAGCTTCGTGAAAAATGAGGGAAGATGCAAGGGGATTATTTATCAAATTTACATACTGTTATCCAATAGAAAACTATCAGGATAATTTACTGCAGTCAAAAATAAAATAAAAATGTATCACTGCCCAGATAAAAAGAGCAGTAGAAATGTATATGCTAGGTGTACTGTAGAATACAGACTCAATATCAAATTGAAAAAGGAGAGAAAATAAAGCAAGTGTTTGCTTGATACATGGAAATACACTAAAGATGAAATCAGGTGAGTCTCTCGGGGGAAGGAATTCCATAATCAGAGCATATCAATAAAATAGATACTCCACAATATGTAGGATTTAATAGGGGTTAATCTGAAATAGCCACCAAAATAGAGTCTGTCTTAATATAGATAAAAGTCCTGAATGAAATCTCTTTCTGAAACTCACATGGAAGGAAAGGTAGCCACTTAGAAGAATTTTCATCAGAGAAGTGTATATTAAATTCCCATCTCTATAAATGTGGACAACAAAGAACAACACCTGAGAAATGTGTATATAAAAAAGTTATTTCAGGAAATTTACTTTTTTTTTAGAAAAGGCTACAGTATAGGAAGTTGCATATAAAAGCTCCATACATTAAAAAAATAACAGAATAACCAAATTGGAAGGGGCCATGGAGGTCTTCTAGTCCAACCTCTGCTCAAGCAGGAAACTCTATACCTGTCTTGTTCCACACCACACATGCACATAGCAGTGGTTGGGTTTTTTTTTTTTTTACTACCGGTTCTGTGGGCGTGGCTTGGTGGGCGTGGCAGGGGAAGGACACTGTAAAATCTCCATTCCCACCCCACTCCAGGGGAAGGTTACTGCAAAATCCCCATTTCCTCCTGATCAGCTGGAACTCGGGAGGAAGAGAATAGATGGGGGCGGGGCCAGTCAAAATTTTTACTATCGGTTCTCTGAACTACTCAAAATTTCCACTATCAGTTCTCCAGAACTGGTCAGAACCTGCTGAAACCCACCTCTGCACTAATCCCAAATGTGGCTGGAAATGGCCTTTTAGGGAATCTGTAAAATATATTTTCAAAATCTCTTTATCCTTTTTGTTTGGTTCAATTCTGTACGCATAATTCTCCAGCGCTGAGATGATCAAGAATACCACAAATCAAATTGTTTCTGTACAGCAAGAAATACTGATTCCTTCTTGGGCAAAAATTTGACTCTGGCTACCTGAATCTCCTGTATTTGAAGGGTCTTAATGGCTCAGTGCAGGATTTTTGGGAGCTGCACTTTTAACTTTCCCAAGAGATGGCATCTTTGGAACAAAACTGTATAGTACAGATTTTAAATAATCATAAATTATTTTAATAAATAGATGTTCTTAAAATGACAATTTATACTGCATCTTTAAATAATGCACTTGATTTTCCTGCATTTTGGTTTAAAATGGTTAAAGTGCATTAATTAAAAAATAATGAACCACTTCGTCATCATTATTGGTTTTTTTTTTAAATCATAAAAATTAATATGTGTTGCTAAATCACTAATATTAGTACTGCAATCTAGCAGATAACTTGATGATTTTGCTCTACTTAATACTGTCCAGCAGAAGAAAATAATACTATTTTAAACTCAAGCAGCTTTGGCAGTCTCTTAAATTGCTGCTCACTTTTTAACAAAACATAAATATGAGGAAACTCTTGAGATGTAAAGCCTCATGGAAAGGAGCTTTAGGCAAAACCACACCTTTTTCAAATGCACTGTGGTGTAGAAACCTGTCTTCTCCTAATGGATTTATTATTACTGATGTTACAGAGGCCTGTTGGGTTTCCTCTTCATCACCAAGCCTCTTCTTCCATGCTATTTCACTGTAGAAGCATGGATAGTAGTGGTGATGATGCACTGTAATAGATCAGCTTGAAAGGCATCAATCACACAAGGCATGGAAATCAATCCCTCAAGTTATTTTTATAATGTAATATTTGTAACACATAACAAACAAAAGAATCAAGAATCAAGTGATAATTATGTAATTTTCAGACAACTAAAACATCTCAAAATATGCTTAATTTTTAATTGTTCAGAAAAAAAATGAGTTGGACCTTATTAAAAAACTTGCGATCTTTCATCTTCTAGTGGTAGAATGTAAGACTGTTCCTGGAGATAACTAGATTATTTAATATTTTCTCCCTAACAACTCCAACTCTTTTTCTTCATTTTCCATATAAAATATTGGGCTTCAAAGTGGTGAAAAATCTGTTCTCTGATTTCCATACTGTTTAAAAAATGGCTTTCTGGTGTTGTTGCTGTTGTTTACCAATTACAAAGTTCACTGCAAGGCTAGTAAATGAAAATGCATCAAAATATAAACACACTTTGTACCCAAAACCTTTGCACAAACCCCAGTGGTTTTAATCTTTATGCTTTTCCACAAAATCTCATTTAAAAAAAAAAAGCATCTGAAATCATAAATAAAAAGGCAAAAGAGGATACGTGAATACAGAATTCCTGCTTTGTAACATTCCCAGTCTAATGGTGCGTTGTTCAATCACCTTTTGACAATAGCTATCAGTACAAAACTAACATCCAAGTGAGAAAAACAAAATAATTTGTACTGTTGTTCTTTTAAAAAAACTTGTTCAGAAGACTGGTGTTTACTAATAAAAATTTCTTCCTACCTGGTCATATATAAACTAAAACAAAGAATGCAGTTGGTAACATCCATGGGTTTTGCTCATTACCATTCTGACTTTGAAAACATAGACACTCCTGTGCCATTAGCATTGGCAATCAGCATTGATTGGACACAAAACAAAGAGAAACTTGATGAACCGTCAACATTCAGATGTGCATACATAGCACCTATTTTGACACTCTTCTTTTTATTGCAACATGAAACTAATTCTGGATGGCCCACGTTCTTCTCAGTGAAGTACTTAAGGAAAAAAATAAATAATTTTCCACAAACATACAGTGTGCTGGATTGGACAACTGCTTCCTTACATGCAGTGATTTTCATGTTATGGTCTGTTCATACACATTGGTGATATAAATGTTGTAAACATGCCAAGCCCTTCCCTTCATAACAGAAGAAGCCAGACAATGTCCCATTGTGTGGAAGCAAATTTTGTTTGTTTTTTTTCAGTGCGGCACACATAGTTAGTTCAACTCAGCTCCGCCATTTTTAGTTTTCTCTTTGTGATGGTAATGCTAATTGCCACAATCTGTTGACGAAAGTTCTATTGGTTTGAACTGTCCTCTTTCACATAATGGACATGGTGAGAAGTCATATATAGTATGCGTACAATTGGTTCTGACAGTAGCACAGTGAGAGGAGAAGCAGCATCTTCATGGTATCTCTGATGGAACTAAGCACCTTGAATCACTCCTCCCTCCAGGACTATAAGAGCAGGGAGTCCTGCAGGGCTTGGGATAAAGAGCAACACAGCAACACCAATGCCATGGTGAAAGCAGGGCATGTGCAACCCAGTGCAACTCTGCCACAGCCAAAAGATAGAGCCTAAGAAGAGGAGAAGTAGCAGAGAAAGATGTTCCCCTCCCTCAGAAAGCTAGCCAAGCCAAGCCATAATAGGCCATAACCCAACAAAAAGAGAAGCAGGTTGCACTATGGGTCTTCCTCTTCTCATCTTTGGATCTGGATGAAACTTTATTAATTCTTAGTTGATATCTGAAACTCTGAATAGCTGAGTTGTCTGGCAAGTACTCTCAAAATAATTGCAGTACATATTATTCAGAAGGCCACAAAAGTAAAGCATTGAAGTTGAAACTAGTGTGCAGAAGAGATTGTGTGCAACTCACAGTTTTAGAGTGTTTACAAACATTAGGGAACTGCGTAAAATTAGATTACAGTTTGAAGTTCACTAATAACTTTTTAAAAAATACCCCTCCCCATTCCTGACCCAGCTGACAAGTAAGGAATACAACAGAAAAAAACCAGGGTGGATAGTACTGGAGGAAACAGAACAATAAGTGATTCAAATCCAATACCAGGGAAAAAAACCACAACCTTCTCATATCTTCAAACTAAGAAACCAGAATGCAGTCGTTGAGTGATGGTTTCTAGAAATTTTTCTCTACTTGCTCTGTTCCCCACACATCGTGGGTGAAGGGAGGATCAACCAAATATGATTTATGGCCACATCACATGGGAGAAACGAACAAGCAGAGGGTTTTTTTTTATAAAACATGTTTAGGTTTGGCATCAAACTCCCAATCAATCCCAAGTAAACCCATAATTCCAAACTAGAATGTGAAAGGCACACATTTGGTTTTTGAGTATTAAAATCAGGAGATAGGGTAATGTATCCTGATGCACATCTTTGTGGAGGAAAAACAGAAAATAAAAAAGCAGTAATTCCACCTGTATTTTCTTGATACTTGCAGAATAAGACCATTTCTTCAAAACATCCTAAAAGATGGCAGACTTTCTGGGCCACAAGAAAACTGAACTGTCCTGTGTATGTATGTACAATAGTGTAAAGGAAATACATCTGTGTATCTTTTCCCTTTTTCCAAATGTACACCATAGGGAAGTATAAATTAATGAATTTAAATACATTGCAATACTATTTCTTTTTTTCCAAATAATTTGAGGGCACCCAGCCTTTAAATGGTTTCCCACTGTCCATGATCTGGCAGTACCACCAGCCATTTGGGTTCTTTTCCAATACCTCCATGCAGACACCTTCTTGAAACCCAGCAGTTTCTTCATCTCCCTCATAATCTGCAATGGAGATATAAATATCCTTAAGGTTATTATGAATGAATTGGGATTTTTCAATGGGCTTGGGCCTGACAGTGGACACTGGAATTCCATTGCGGTCAGTTGGTATGTAAGAGGCATTATCTGACCCTTCAGAGCCCAGTCGACCATCATGTTTTACTTTAGACTCATTCATTTGGGATTGGGCAGCACTGAAAGATGAATTACGACGTACAGCCCTCAAATGATCTGTGGCAGAAAGAGACTCATTCCTACGCAGGGAACAAGGCAGATTATTATCCTTGGGGGGTGGAGAAACAAACACTGACTGTGGTCTCACTGCTAGCTGTCTAACTCCATTTCGCAATTTGACAGGCACAGATGTTTTGGAGAAGCCACCAGGTGGCTTATTAGGAATAGGGGGTGTTGTTCTTTTGTTCTGGTTGATAGTATTCAGTGCCTGGACCTTCTTCTCTATTTTCTCCAAGCTATTGGATTTGCTTTCATTTCTTCTGTTTCTTGCCTGTGATATGTTGGATGTGGTATCTCCTCCACTGGAGGTGTTTTCTTGTTGCTGGTTATCAAAAAGCATCAGATAATGAGAAGGAGCCCACCCTTCTATTTCTCCATATTTCAAATACCACCATCCACTCGACTGCTTTTCTAATACTTCCACTTCTATTCCAGCAGGGAAACTGATTTCAGAATCTTGAACTTTTTGATAAGAATCAGTAGTTATATACAGACATTTTGAGGGGTTGCTTTCATTCTCTGTTTTGGCTAGCTGGCTGGCATAAAATAAGGTATGGGAAGGGGATGTAATGAATTCTGCAGAATTTCTTCTGAAAGACTCTTCTGAGTTTCCAGAAGTTGCCTGAGGTGGACTTTCAGACTCCTCACTTCTTGAACCTTTAAGTCCACCTCTGAGTTGCCCAGTTGGTCTCAGATGATGACGTAAAGTACTGATGTTCATCATTTCTTGACTTTGAGAATCTGCTTTGTTCAGAAATGGTTTTGGCCTCACCATTGGTTTTGCTCTGGTAGAAATGAGCTCTCCAGTATCCCTTTTCGTGCTTGATTTGGGTATACTACTTAGGCCAGCATCTGAGGCTGATCTTGGCTTTGTCTCCTCGTTATGACTGTAATGAGACTTTCCAAAGTTTGTTTGAATATTTTTGGGCTTCAGAAAGGAGGATTTAGGAGAAAGTGAATGTGGAGAATTTCTTTGAATCAAAGATAGTGAGGAACTTCGAGAATCAGAATCTCCGCTAGATTCCTTGCTTGACAGTGCATCTTCTATGTAAGGTCTAAAGCCTTCATTTTCATAGATTGTTTCCTCTTCATGAGTCACATCATCAGAAGACTCTCCAACTCGAAATTTTGCTCTTTGTAGAGATGATCCAGAGGAAGGTTTTGGAAGGTGGAATGAGCTTCTGTCTGAGTTACCATCTTCTCCTTGGCTCAACTCAGATTCTGAGTCATGACCAAAGGCAGGCACATCATACTCTGGTTCCTCATATCTCTGCTTGTGTGGGGAATCTTGGCCATCTCCTGAAGCTGTGCTACTAGCAGCTGTTACTTCTTCAGAATCCTTTACTTTATTAGGAGGAGCAGGGGGAGGAACTTTGGGCCTGGTCAGAGTACTTGTTCGCCTATTTAAATTGGGTTTCTTCCTTTTATCAATATATGATGCTGGAGCCCAGCCTTCTTTTTCTCCAATCTGGACATACCACCAGCCCCCAGAATTCTTGTCAATAACCTAGAGAAGGATTAAATCATAAATTAATTATGGATGCAAAACATTAATACATTTTAAATCCAAGCTTCTCTTTGATTTTTGCTCACTATATGACAACTATCCATCATTGACTCATTTCCTATTTTAGTCTTACCTCTGCTTTTTGTCCTCCATGAAAGCTTATTCCATCAGAAATACAAGACTGGAACTCTGCAATAGTATAATATTCAACTTCCACTGATGGTGGCTCAGGAGGTTTAGGTAGTTGAAAGCCCTGTGGCAATAAACAGTGACGTAGACATTAATTAAACATGTCAGAGAACAAGGGAAGATAACATCTAAAATCAAATTATTAGAAATCTACTTGCAAGAGACAAATGAATGTAAATTGTGGTTGCTGAAACACCCTAAGCAAGAAAATCAACATGACATCAGTAGTGGCACATCCAACCAAAACCAGAATTGGACAACTCACTGTGGCCAACTCACCCTGGCTGACTCACCCTGACTGTCTCTGTGTGGCCAACTCGCTGTGGGACAACTTGCCACCAGACAATTCAATGCGGAATAACTCAAAGGATAAGTAAAATTGCAGCTCACCTGGGCCTTTGGAATCTCTAACCTGAGAAGGTTCAAACCTAAAGCAAAACAAGGCACACTGCAGTTGACTTGTCCTTCTCTTGAGTTAACCTGTATTGAATTGTCTCATGGCAAGTTGTCCTCCAGCTAGTCGACTAGGGTGTCTTAGACACATCTGAAAGTCCTACTGGTCAAAATTGGAAATGTTGGGAGTTGTATACAAAACACTGAAGAGCACGGTATTGGAAAAGGCTATCTTAAATTCTCTTAATTGCCATAGTTTTGAATAAAGAACACACAGTAGAATCTGCATACTAGAAGATTTATGGATATGAAGCTGGAGCTTCACTTTAGCACTTTGGCTAAAAGATTCAAAATAAGTTTGATTACTACTCTAATAATACTCTATAATGTTCTCATACCCCTCATATAAAATCATTAGCAATACCTTAGCAATAAAATTTTATAGGGATCTACCTATCATCATGGATGAATTCAGTCACCCAGATCGTAATACCTTCCCTTATGATAAAAAAAACTTAACCTATTAATGTACCACTTGATTCCCTAATTGCTCAGTAGAGAAACCAAGGGCTGGTTTCCTGTACTTAAGCTCTAAATATTAGGGAACATGTTTGTGTAATGTTAAATATTTAGTGGCTTAAATATAAAACAAGATCACTTACTCACCAAACTAGATTCTCTTCTTGGAGGAGGTTTCATACGCAGATTTGGTGAACCTTCACAAAAAAGGAATATTTCCAAATTATTGTCAGTAAAATTGCAAGCAAAAGGGTAAAAAGTGATTTACTAAGATGTTTATTAACTCAAAATACTGAAGGTATTTTTCCCCACACAAAAATATTCTAATAGCTACTGTATTTAAAAAACCTAAGCAGATGAAAAGAATCTGCTCTACAGGACATTCCAGAACAGACCATAATAATATATTTCCTATACTGTTTTACTTGGACTTGTAGACCTGGAAAATGGGCTTTTTCAACAATTCTAATATTTTTACATGTTCAAGTAGTAAACAGGCAATCCTCATATTTAAGCTTGAATCAACATGCCAGTATTAGTATTTCAAATTTGTAAAGCAAATATGATATGATCATTTTAAGTTATTAGTCTAAATCCTATATTTTGTACCAAGGAAAATTTCAAAAAATAAATCTGTATGCAACATATTACTTTAATTTAAGAAGCTTATTATCAAAGAAGAATAACCATGATCAGGTTCTCTAACAGAGCCTCGGTGGCGCACTTAGCTAGTGCACTGCTAAGTGTTTCCACTTAGCTCCATCTGCCTACAATTAGTGCAAGTTCGAATCTCACCAGGCTCAAGGTTGACTCA
>JANHFM010003436.1:165881-180330 GCA_032468115.1 Grayia smithii | reverse complement strand
TAAGCACATTGATTTGTGCTTAAGAAATTGTAAGCCGCCCTGAGTCTCTGGAGAAGGGTGGGATATAAGTTGAAATTAAAAAAACAAAATAACAAGAAGATACTTTACCAGACAGGCAAAGAACCTTTTCATATGCTACTAGGGAGGACAAAGATGGATATAAAAATGTATTAAAATGCAAGTAGTCTTCAACTTATGACCACAATTGAAACCAAAATTGCAGTTGCTAAGCAATGCAGTTAAAAGAATTACGTAACCAGGCTAAATTTTATGACCACTGCTGTGGTAAAATTGTATGGCTTAACACAATTGTTAAGTGAAAATGGCTTCCCTAATTGCTCAGTCATAATCACATGTCCGCAAGACACTGCAACCATCATAATTGCAAATGAATTGTGATCATCTGACCATGGAGCAGTGTGACAGTTTTAACTTTGAGAATGGGTCACAACCCACTTTTCCTGAGACAGTCATAATGGCAACTATGAGGCAGCACAAGATGGCTTTACACTGACACATAACTTTGAACCATTATTAAACAAATGATCATAGGTTGAGGACTATCTGTACCTCAAGATTCAGATCTGTGGAAAAATGTACAGTCTGTTCCAAAAATGCAAAGCACTATATCCAAAATCAAATAAATAATGCCTTGTATTTATCTGGACTGAAGTTTGATTTAGTAATCTCATTCCATACACATAAAAATAAGTATGTTTATTAATATAGCTATTATACCATATTTTATAGTTATGCGTGATCTTATGAGCTCCATGTCAGGTCAAAATTTAACTTGTGTACCACCAATTACTGTAAAATAATGGGTCATTAGTCTCCAAATATCATTTTCCAAAGTATGGTTATCAAAACAGAAACAGCATGACTCAAATGCAGTGCCTTCAGCTAACATATCAGAAGAACACAAGTCCAGGAATGTATTATGATTGATTGCCAAAATCTGCTAATAGGCTATGATAAATTAAAATGCTGGTATTACATCCATTGTGTCCATTTATTCAAGAATTATATTAAAGATTGATTATATGACAAATCTATGTGCTTTGTGCTTATATATACCTTGCATGGAAACAGGCTAGGAAACTGGATATTAAGAAGAAGTATACTGGCTGATCAGAAGGAGGCATCATGGCTTTTTCAAAAAACAGTAATGGTACTTTTATATACCAAAACCCTGCAGTCTATCATAGATTTTGGAGATATTAGATATAGGATCAATGCTGAGGTAGACTGTAGGATGGCAACCTACAGTCCACAGTCTAGGCAGTTTCTTAGCAATATATAGCCTGAAATAACTAATATTTTTGTTTGTGTGTTTGTGTATGTGTTTGTTGTGGGTGTGGGTGTTTGGGTGTGGGTGTATGTGTGTAGGAGAGAGAGAACGAGCAAAAGCATGCTATATATGAGTAACTAGCAATCTTAAAACTACTCTCAAATTCAAATGTACACAGTCCTTCTAGGAACAAAAAAAGCATAGAATGGGTGACAATGAATAACTAATGGCCGTTTAGTTCATATAGCAGCACAGGAAAAACAGTTTAAGAAGGTAATCAATAGCTCATATCACAGATTATTGCCAGTCACAGTGTGTAGCTTATTACTGTCTATCTGAATGTTACGAACTCTGGAATTTGGACTGTAGCTACAGCATGTTCCAAGGAATCATAGAAGAGAACATTATTGAAGAGCTATAGAATTAAAGCTACAATCTTACACTAATTTACCACAGAATTAAATGGGGCTTATTTCTGAGTAATTGCACATTCAAATGCAGAACAATATGCATATCTTAGCTTCATATAAACTTGGGATGCAAATTCCCATATAAAATCTTACACATGTTAAAAAAATAATTGCATGCAAAGGAGCAGTACTGCCCAAACTAACTCATTTTTGTATAAGTGTTTTAAGATTTTAAAGTTGTGAAGAAATGAAATGAAAAGAACTGAATTAAATTTGGAAAAATTAACAGCTGAGAAATATCAGAAGGGACAGATGCATTCAAGAGGCAGTAAAATGTTTAAATCATAAGCCCTCTAACTCTTCTAAACCACTCCCTTCTCAATTTACAGTCCCATTTTATTTGTGTTTTTAAATGATAAGCTTTGGGAGTAGGAAAGTTAGAAGATCATCGTGATCTTACTTATCTGAGCTCTTTGTGGAGCAATCCGTGCTATGGCAGGAGATCCTTGCATCTGCTTTGAAATCTGCTTGTCCTGGGTCATCATGAAATTACCATTGGAGTCATTGCATAAGATGGGCAAGCTTATTTCTTTCTTGGCAACATGCGATTCCATCGTTTCAATTTCTGACTGAGTTTCCTTGTCACTGGAAGATTTCTTGTTCAGCAAGTTGCTGATCTCCATGATGTTTCCTATAATTTCCACTGGTCCTGTAAGATTCTTTTTCCGAATGGGAAGCTCATCTTTTGCTTTCTTCAGATATGATGCTGGAGCCCAGCCTTCTTTGTCTAAATACCTGGAAATACAAAAAATGATTGCAGTTTAGCTGCTTACACCATAATTACATAATGTGGTGCAGAAACTGAGTTAGCATTACAGATAGTCTTCAACTTACAAAAGTTTGTTAAGTGATAGTTTAAAGGTACTACGGCACTGAAAAAAATGACTTATGACTGTTTTTCACATTTACAACCATTGCAGCATGGTCACATGATCAAAATTCAGATGCTTGGCAACTGACTCATATTTGTGATGGTTGCAATGTCCCAGGGTCATGTGATCACCTTTTGCAAACTTCTGACCACGAAAGTCAAACGAGAAGTGGATTCACTTAACAACTGTGCTACGAACTTAACAACTGTGGCAAGAAAGGTCATAAAATGGGGCAAAACTTACTTAAGAAATGTCTTAATTAGCAACAGAAATTTTGGGCTCAATAATGGTCATAAGTCGAGGACTACCTATATAAATATGTTTGAAAAGATAATTAAAATGCTTAAAAATAGCAAAACTATTTAACAATCTAACATGGTTTCCTCTAATTGTTTTCTTAAATTGTTCCAGTTTGATGACTAGGAACATTTCCATAAATAATATTTCTTTGTCACAGCTCTATCATGCTTCTCCTCCAAAACTTTAATGAAGCTGCTAAGAGGTCATTTTCATCTTATCTTTACAAGAAGGAACTCTGTATATAGGCAGGAAACATTTTTATAGGCATTGTATAACTGAGCAAGATATTGCCTTAGTCTTTGTTTCAAGAACTCTACATTCTAAACCTGTGATGGCAAACCTATGGCACACGTGCCAGAAGTGGCACACAGAGTCGTCTCTCTGGACATGAGAGCCGTCGCCAGTTGCTCTTCTGGGTTCTGCCGCACTGGCAAGCTGGTCTTCATGCGTGTGGAAGTGACAGAAACTTGAAGAGCAGCCGCCTGGTGCGCATGCCGAGAAGATGATCTTCCGGTTTCACCTGGTCTTCCGGTTTCGGCAAACATGCATGCACAAAGACCAGCTGGCAGGTGCTCATGCACGCACCAGAAACTGGAAATCATCTTCCTGGCACACACATGTGCACTGGCCTGCTAGTCTTCACATGTGCACGCCAGAAACTGGAAGACCAGGTGGCCAGAGTGCACACCAGAAACCAGAAGATCATCTTCCCAACGCGCTCATGGGCACCAGGTGGCTACTCTTCTGGTTTCCGACATGCGCATGTTCCTTTTTTGGCAGTCTGTGCCAAAAGGTTTCACCAACACTGTTCTAAACCATCAAAAATCTAATTATACGAAATGATAACAGTACAATATTAATATATTACCAAAGATTGGGAAGTACAGGTAGTCCTTGACTTATGAACACAATTGAACCCAAAGTTTTTGTTGTTAAGTGAGACATTTGTTAAGTGAGTTTTGCCCCAGTTTATGATTTATCTTGCCACAGTTGTTAAGTGAATCACTGCAGTTGATAAGTTAGTAACCTGGTTATTAAGTGAATCTGGGTCTTCCATTGACTTTGCTTGTCAGAAGTTTGCAAAAAGATGTTAACATGATTGTGACACAGGAAAGGTCACAAATATGAACCAGCTGCCAAGCATCTGAATTTTGATCATATGATCAGGGGGATGCTGTAAAGGTCGTAACTATGAAAAATGGTCATGTCATATTTTTCAGTGCTGTTGTAACTTTGAATGGTCACTAAACAAGCTGTTGTAAGTTGAGGATTTCCTGTATCAGAGCAGAGAAGCAGATCTTGAGAATCACTGCTCACTCAAAATAAAATATTAGTAACTTAAATTAATTGTTAAGTAAATCTTCAAGATTTACTTGAAGATTTGAAACGGAGGAAAAAACATGTATTAGTTTTTTTATTTCTAGCATTTTAAATCAATATAAAAGAAAGATTTATGTTGAATCAAAGCTAAATAGACAGTTCAGCCCCAGAAATATTTAGTTCACAGCTAATCTCAGAGTTTCATGTTTATTAAACACAGAAACTTTAAAAAAGAACCTATTTCAGAAATACAGAAGAAATTAATCAGCAATGATTAAAAAGCATGTTCAGTTTGCCAATGCCTCCTGGCCAACTGAATAACATTATTCACACTCTGGAAGATAAGAGTCTTGAAGAATTATGAACACCAACTAGCTTCATGATAAAAAGACTCCTTAATTTCACAGCACATTGACAGACTTAATCATAGTTAACTGAAAATGCTTGACCAATTAAATCCAAAGATGCTAGGGAATTCGTAGAAGCCATCAGTAACACATGAAGATAAAGAACACATATATCATTCAAAAGAAATCATAAAAAAATAAAAGGAAACAAAAAGATCGGAATATCCCATTGCCAGCAATCAACATTCTAGATAAGAAGGGATTCATACCAGGATGAACACCAAACAATCAAACAATAAACAAAACTCTAATCAATGAACTACCAATTCAAACAATCAAGAAATAAAGAAAAGTCTAATCAAGGAACTACCAAGAATAAAACAACAATTCCCACCAACATTGATAGGGCAAGCTACTGTATATAAATAGAAAGCAAACTCTATACCCTTCTAGCACAAAATATGTTACCTAGTCTAAGAATGAAATGTCTACAAGAAAATAACCAAGCTCAGAGAGCACCAAAGACTCCATAGATAAGAATCAGCAACTCTATAGCAGCTTCTTGACAACTCCAAGGACAAGGAGAGATTTCCCTGTAAAAATCACAGGCCCTGGTGTGAAGCTTATAGGACAACAGACAACTACTTTGTCATATGCAAAGTTGTTCATGGGAGACAGTAGGCACTATTTTGTGTTTTTATCTAAAAACTCCTCACATTTTCTTGCTCAAATCTGTGAAAGAAAACAACAAAAACAATGTGACAGGCTAATGGAAAGTCTCCTCTTACTTGCTGAATTCCAAAAGAAAACAAAACTGCTCTCTTTCATGCAGTGACTATTAACAGAATTAGTTTCATTTTAAACATATCTTATGTTGTCAGTGTATATAGACCCGACAAATGAATCAGTCACACAGATTCAGTGAAGCAGCTGTGTTTTTCTTTTGAAGTTTTCAAGAATCTTCTCATTTCAGCTGAAAGATTAGAAACTGAGATCTGCAAAAAAAAAAACCCACAAGTCAGAATAGGATTTAGGGGTAACTCTAAACCATCATGCCCAGGACTAGCACATTTGACAAAGAACTTATGCAGTTGCATTATTCCTAAGAAGCCCAGCTATGCACTAAAAAACAGCCTGCTGCTCCTTCCATGTCACCTCAGGAAATGGCTGTGCAAGTGCTGTTCTGGTGGCCCTGTAGGCAACAGAATTCTTGTTAGAATCAAGGCACTCTAGCTATGACAAAATCAAAGAGGAAGATCCAATCTAGAAACCCAAAACTTCAAGGTTCCATATCTTCCTTTTCTGCACAATTCAAAAGCGTCCAAGTCTACACGGTGGACAGTAGAACAAACATGGACAGCATATCATGCAGTTAATTCCCAAAAGCAGCCTTCTTGATATCTTTCCAATAAATGACACTGGACACAATCCATCTCCTTTATTAAACATGTGATCTTATTGGACAAATTAGTCATTAGTTTTCATAGCTAGCTTTTATGGAAAACTTGAAGCACATGTTAATGCAATAATTATTGGCCAATTTTCTGAACAAGTATAGAAAAGAAAAAATGAGAGAAAACAGAATCTTTTTCTTGTTCTGAAAGTGGAATACAATCAGAAGACTGCAACAAGGTGGAGCAGAAAAAGGGATATATGTTTCTATCCAAAAATCCACTAATGTTTTAATGCTCTTTGAAGGTAAAACTCAATATTCCAACCATAATACTAAAAGAAAAAGTCGAATGGTCGAAATTGCCTCTGTTTGAGTATTTTCGTTCCTTTTTAAAACATCTGCTTTACAGCTCCAGAACACTGGAATTATTCCAGAGGGAAGGAAACCAGGAAGGGAGTGGAAAGGGGAGAGAAGTGAAAATCAGAACAGAATCATCATTTTGTATTTATATTTAAGGAGGAGAATATTAAGAGTTTAAGGTGGAACTTGTTACACCATTATATGTACTGGTTCCTCCTGTGGCACCTAACTCACCATTATTAAAAAAATTCTTACAAGTACTTTTAGCAATTACCACCTAGTTAGTAGAAATCTCCTACTGATCATCAGTTTTCAAAGCTATTTGTGATGCTACAATGTATGTCCTTTTCAGTGTCCTTATTATCCCTAGCAACATTTCATGTAATCTTTTAGGAATCTCTGTAATTATCTGTTTAGTGGATGAAGGAAAGCATAGTAGAGGATTGGATGAAATACAGAACCACAAGAGAAGAGAAATTCATTATTTGTGACTCTACCGGATGTAAGAAATATTTAATGAATATAATGAAATATTTACATCCTTTGTATTTACATTTGGGTATGTCTGGCATTTGGTTTTTTTGGTGCTACTTTTAGAAGCATCGCATTCATAATCTAAATAGAAAATTCCTATCCTTGATTAGCCTACAAAATATTCCTTCTCAGTAATTCAGTTATGACACTAGAGGAAGAAGAGAATAGGAATTTCATATCTCAGAATAATTTAAAGAATCAGTTCTCATTACCCAGCAGAAAGAAAATGTGAAGCAAAGCACATTCCTCACAGCTGTTCATGAATTTTATTATTTTTGGGTAGCAATGGGTAGCTATGAGCTGCTGGTCATAATCCATTGCCCTCGGGGTAAACCTTTTTAATTGGCTAACATTATGCAAAGGAAAGAGGTTGGATTAAGCAGACCCTATGCAGATCTAACTTCTACTTAAATTAATTCTAGATAGGCTTTTTCTATCCACGTTATTACAGTCCAAGACACAAAGTATACATCTTCAAGATTCGAACAATATGAGCAGCTTTGCCATTCGGTTTCAAATAAACCTTTCAAGTTTTGACACCGATGAACTATTTTAAAGACCAATAACAGGCTACATTAAATCTCAGAAATTATGTGAGAATAAAAAATATTTTTCATTATACTAGTAAGGCAGCTGAAGTGGTCTTTAAGTCATACCAGAGGCGACAAACTTTGACA
Source organism: Grayia smithii (assembly GCA_032468115.1). Lineage (NCBI taxonomy): Eukaryota > Metazoa > Chordata > Lepidosauria > Squamata > Grayiidae > Grayia > Grayia smithii. Next base: position 172,766 of record JANHFM010003436.1, on the reverse strand, counting down.
GGGTGTTATTTGGGGAATGGCTTATTTAGACCTTCTCCACTTTCCACCCTCAATTTAGTATTTATATAAACATAACAATCTCTGTTGGAAAAAAGTCTGTATGTAAAATTGCCAACATGGTATCATTTCATCATGGGAGTTTTTAATAAAATAGGATAGCAGCAAAAATATTGGTGTTCTCTTTTTCTTTATCTTCTTCGTAAGTAAGAACAATATCCTCCTTTTTACAGTTTCCCGTAAAAGAAAGCTCTTCCCTTCCCCTCTTCCCCCAAACCACCAGATATATCGTTTTATATGTATGTATGTATGTATGTATGTATGTATGTATGTATGTATGTATGTACCTTGATACTTGATTGCTTTAAAGTTGTAAAATTTCTTTACTAGAAAACATGGATAGGGCAAGCTAGAAATTCAATTCATTTTATATGAACAGGATACGTAGGATTTTCAAGCATTCCCTCTATATTAGTAGCTAAGAGAGCAGGATACAAAATGACATTCTCTGTATTTTCAAGGTTGGTAGACAAACACGGCTTATTTTTAGATTGCAAGGTGAACAATCAGAGATGATGAAAATTCTAATTATAACATCAAAATTCCTATAGCGTAGTCAACTTAAGTGAAAATACTGAATACTTTAAAGCTCTGTTACGTTTAAGATAAAACAAAATTTGCTAGTATAAAATCAATCTATAAAAACAAAAAGGGAATTCAAAAGTAAAATCAGGGACAGTTGATGACATTGTTTTTCCTCCTGCAAATGCTGTGCACTCTGCTCCTGCACCCTTGGCTTTGGATTAAAGTCCAGAGAATGATTTAAAGGGAGAAGAATGCAGTGCTGACACAAGGCCAACCATTCTCTGCTCACAGTGTTAAGAGTCTACTCCCACTCTATCAGCTTTCCTTTATTGTTGATGGAAAAGTTAGTAGTGAAGATGTTACAGTCACTATGTTTATAGAACATATAGATCTCAGTATGTTTTCATTATTCAAACCAGAGGTGTTGTAAGATGGTCAAACTTCAAAAGCAAATTACAAACTATGAAACGTATCTATTTTATATGCAAAATAAAATGAAAAGAAAATAATTAGCAGAATCCAGGGATGAAATGGATCACTCAGAAGAAGGTTCTATAATAAAGGCAACCCTTTATTAAAGGTCTACTTAAAGCCATGGACGAGCCAGGTTTCCAGGCTCCTTGTTTTTACTTAATAGTTGAACTACAAGACTGCAGTCTTTATTACTCTTTGGGAAAAGACACAGCTAAATTCTGTAGGATATTTCAAAGAACATAAGGAAGCAAAAGTATTAGGATCAGTAAACCTGGCTGTTATAGTTAACATTGAATAATTTTATATTTTTGTGTGGTTTTGATCTTTATTGTATCAGCCAGAAATAGGAGTTGTGCTGAGCACAGCAAATGCCTACGTGGCATTTAATGTATCTAGAACTATGTCATTAAAAATAAGCCCTGGGTTTCTGCATGGAACTAATCATTTAAAGCTACCAGAAGAAAAGTGTTTGAATTGCAGCCAAGATTACCTCTTCTGTGCAAAAATTCAACACATATGCGAGCAGAACATGCTGCTCTGTAAAAAAACTTCTGTAATAGCTGAATGCAAATTACATACATGTATACACACAAACACAGAGTGCTAAAAGCTTCCCATAATTTAAAATATCATATTACAAACATATAGAACACTGCTTTAATTGGAAAAACTAGAAAAGTCCATAGAAAATTTTCTTGGAAAATCCACTTAACCACTCATCCTTCTTAATTGCAAGAACAGCTATACTTACTTGGTTTTAATTTTTCTGTCCAATTTGTAAGACCATAGTCTTCTATTCTCTCCCTAGCTGAAGAAATCTACAAACTGTAAATCTTATTTTTCATACGTTATCAAAATAGTTTAACTGGCTTTCATAACATTATTAGCAATTCTTTATTTTAAACATCTTTGGGTCCTATCTTTGATAGAAATATATAGGATTTTGTTGGAAGCAAAAGGCTTGAACATGCCAAAATGACATTACCTTATGTACCACCATCCTTCCAGGTTCTTTTGAATGACGTCCACAGTGACTCCCTTGTCGAAACTAATTTCATCCTTCCCCTGGCTGGTATATGACTGAATTGTGACATATTTCTCTTCTAGCAAAGAGAGAGAAGACAACATCAGTTAAGATCAAACAGCTGTTTTCTCTTCTCTCATTGTGATTTCAAATTATTTTGCAGGCAATTAAAATCCTTGAGCATTGCAGAGGTGGAGTCTTGCTTGTGAGATCATACACCTATTAATTATCATACTGTAAGCATGCCTGTGTCAGCACCATCACCACCGCCCAGCTCCTTTCATGCCAACAAATGAGACAGGGTGTCTAGAGAAGGGGCTCCCCTGCATTATACATATGGTATTGACAAAAATCAAACAAGCTGCCAAAGAAGCAAAGCAGTACTGGAGGAACCTTCTCCAGCTGGCTCCATTTAGCACACACATGATTATAGTAACCCTGCATTACTGGAATCCGTACAGTGAAGCTGGAGCATGACCAAAACTCCTTCAACCCAGAGGAACAGACTGAACTATCCTTTTCACACTCCTACAAACAATATCACATTTCAGTACAAAGCAGCCAGGATTTGCTTTTGTTGACTAGATCATATTCTGCTTTCCAGGTCATTTCTACTCATAAAAGAAGAGCAAGTATATCTTTTTAGCCTTTAAAAAAAATAAAAATTGCTAATTCATTGTTAACCTCCTAGTTTACTTACGGCAGACTATAAACACTTGCACCATCAGGAAAACTCATCCTACGCTTTAGTTAACCAGGTTCATAGGAACACTTATCCTTTTAAACCAGCATTGGTTATATAGAAGGAAGGATTTTACATTGATAAGTTGTGGGCCTGAATTTGGATCTTCCATACTGAAGACATGTAGTCTACCTCTGAAATATAGTTCTGTTTACCTAGGTATTAACATTGACTGGTATTTCTTACAGACCACGATCAATAAAGTAAGGCATGATTCTGAGAATCCAGAAACATTCCTCCTGATATTTTTTCTGGATTATCAGGACAATTTCTGTCCTAACTTTAATATTTAAAGTGTAAGATCCTTATTTATTATTTGTGTACCCTGTTTTCTACCCAGGGTACTTGAAAATAGCTACATTTTATATTTTACCAATTCTATAGTTCTTATAAGAATTGAGAGAGGGAGAATAAACCAAGGCTATAGATAACCTGTCTTTACAAATAAGATTTGAAGCAGAATTCTTTCACCTTAATCTGAGTTTGGTTTATGCACACAGTTGGTCTGGCAGAAGTGGTCGTCCCTCCCTATTCCAAGAACAGCTTTCAAGAGATGCTGCACAAGTTGTGGAAAGGATTTTACTGAATATGATTATTTTTCTCCTAAGACCTCAAAGAGACACATTTGGAGGTTTCCTTTCTTGACAACAATTCTATTAGGAAAGTTGGCTGATCAGTCCAAAGTCACCTGGCAAGCTTTATGGCTACGTAATGACTTGAACATTGGCATCCTTAGAAATCACTACATCACACATTTAAGACTGTGTCGGGATGGAGACAAATTGACCCAAATCTCTTACCAGAAGAAGCCTAAATTGTGGAAATTGTATACTGGTACAGTTGCCTATTTCTGGAATATGTGTTCTAAAAGAAGTTATAGAAGCAAAATATCCCCATATTAACTCAAGTAATACATCTGGATATGATTGAACACTGTGAATAAGGAAGACTGTAATTGCAATAGACAAAAGCAGGTTTCTTATGTAAAATGTTTTTAAAGAAATGAAGGATATTGTTCCAGAGGAAAATAAAGAATTTTAATAGTAGATAGCATGACATCAACTGGATTATTGGGAGCTGCAGAAATTTGCACACAACAAATTAAATAGGAGAACAACCTCAAGGGAAAGGGGTTTGCTATTAGAGCCAATAAAGGCGGATAAAAGCAACCTCATAAAAAAAAGATCATAAATGGAAGGGATGGGGGAAATTATGAATATCTGGAGTAGATTAGTCTCAGCTGTTTTAAGATTGAAGTATAGTGTGTAGGACATAATTAGATATAGTGCAGTTTGCCAGGACTCATGAGATTCCAGGCTAATTCAGATAACATAAGGGGTTATTGTGGATGCTTAATCCACCATTACTGCTATAAGAATTTCTCATTTTAGCCATGGAATTGAAACTGGTTTAACTTCTTTTGTAACTTGCACATCAGCAAATAGGGATTATAGTCAGTAGCACTGGTTGGACCTAGGTGCTTGGCATAATTTGAAGAGTCTTATATTCATAATTTATTCATAATTTGAATACTCTTATTGACCAGCTGTGAGGTTTTACATATGCTAATAAGAGAACAGGAGATAACAGCAATGTGGACAGGATTGTTCTTGCTTCCTGTTTACAGTTAGTTTCAACATGTTGTTTTCAGCATACTTTGTGAATCAGCTACTTTGTTTTGCGGGTGAAAAACAAGGAAAACTTGAAAGTCTAAGTGGACAGAATCAGTCTCAGTTCTTTCCTTTCTGAGAATGCTGACAATGCATTTTAACAAACTGACAACCATCACTCATTAGAATGGCTGCTTTTGATTTTATATTACAATGAGGGAACTTCAGTTACAAGTAGCAAAATTGATAGCTCCACCCTTTCATAAACCTTATAAACCTCTGGGTTTATACAATACAGTCTTTCCCATATTTTATTTAACAAATTTAGAAACTGCCCATCTTCCTCACAGAGATGGTATACAAATAAACATAAAATCTATATGCAAATATTCTGATAAAAATAGTTAAAACAATAAAAATAAAATAAAAAGGCAAGGAGGGGCTTCAGGGCACTATCATCTCTAGATATATTTGGCATGATGATTGACCATACTAACTGGAGATGATAGTTATATTCTAATATAATCTGGAAGAGCCCACTATAAGGGAAACCTGAGAGATATTTCAGATACACCATATTATAAAACTGCTTTGGACCTGTACTAGATCATTCATCATGACACTAGTGCCCATAGTGCAGTGATATCAATCTGATTCCCAGAGGCAAATGAATTTATGCAACAAATATAATGAACATACAGTAAAACTTACTTCTTAATACAAATACCACTCTCTCACCCCTTCAAATGAACTAATGGAATCAGGACATTAATATTTCATACGGAGTAAACTGTTTTTTATTATACATCTTTTGGTGGAAAAAGGAAGGAAAAATTAATTCCAAACCACTCTTTATGCACAGCTGATTTCGAAAAGTGTGATATAAAACATAAGCACTTTAGATGAATAATGAGGTGTCAGCTTATCTGTCAAGTGTTCATTTAAATAAAAATATAGTTTCCAACGAAGGATTCAGCAGCATTTTGGAGCAGCTACTACAGATGTTTTAAAGTTCAGAGTAAACCAGTTAAACATTACAATGCTTTAGACTCATGTATAAATAACATTTTGCCTGCTTTCTAAGCCTCAGTACTTAAGCATAAGGAATTGTCTGATTGTGTAGAGGATATAGGAGTATGTACATCATCTGACTACTCTGTGTTGACAGGAAAGATTCGAAGAAAGGCTGTTATGATATTCAGTTAAATGGGATACAGTGCTATATGAAGTAAACTGCTGCTTTTGTAATGCACTATCACACTGAGAAGAATTGAGTGATCGGTGGCTGCTAGACTCAACCTATGTGTATCTCCAGATTCTCATATTGTCTGACTATTACCTTTGGAGAGATGGATTTGGAATGTAAGATTTTGAGGATTAATAAATTTCACAACTCTTTTTGTCTTGTGCCTAATGGCTCATGCCTAATGGCGCCTGTCAAAACTGCAGTATTTAAGGAGGAGGGAGATATCAGGAGCAAGGAGAATAATTTTATATAATTCTTAGCAGACATATTGGAGTGACTATTTATACCCTTAAATCCAATGTTTTGCTCATGGCAAAAATCCCAAATTAAAGCACTCCAGATGGCAGCTGTATGATCTCCTTAAGTATGTCAGCTAAAGGAGAGCCCACCATCTCACACTGTGGTTAGTTCCACTTACTGTTAAATGTTTGTTCCCCCTAGAAAACATAATCTACCTTTCTGTAATTTAAATCCATATTTATATGTATTGAACATTTGGATTAGAAAGCAAAGAGGTTCTGATTCTATGTGACATCCTTTTTGTATTTGAAGGGTGTTTCCATTTTCTTCAATTATCCTCCAGCTGAAACGTATCTTGAACTTTCAATGTCTCTTCTCAAGACATAGTTTCTAGACATCCGCAGGGTTCTTTTCTGGAACTGTTCCAATTTCTCTACATCTTTCTTAAAATGCAGTGTCCTTTACAACTGATGGATAAAGTCTCTCTGATATGCTCTGAGCTGCATTCTAGTCAATTCCTATGCAGATGATTCTTACAAAGACAAATTTTGGGAAAGGTTCAAGCCTTTCAGTCTCAAGGAAGTATACAGAGTTTCTGGAGTTGTAAGTACAGCCACTTTATTTATTTATTTATTTATTTTATTTATAATTGCATTTATATGCTGCCCCATCTCCCGAAGGACTCGGGGCGGCTCACAGAATTAAAACACCAATAAATAAATTAAAAGGCAATAATTAAAAATAAATGCAATTTGGAAACTCCGATTAAGAACAATAAGAATTAAGATATACATAAAAAGTGAAAGTAAAACCGACCACATCAGCTAGATTGATTGAAAAGCAATGTCTTCAGATCATGGTGGAAGGAGTGGAGGTCAGGGGCGGTCTGCAGGTCGGTGGGGAGTTCGTTCCAGAGGGCCGGTGCACTCACAGAGAACGCCCTCGCCCTGGGGACCACCCGCCGACA
>JANHFM010003436.1:154698-165552 GCA_032468115.1 Grayia smithii | reverse complement strand
CATGGAGGCCATGAACTCCCGCACCACCTCCGATGTCTCACCCGCCGATGGCAGGTTGAAGTCTCCCACAACCCAAAGGTTGGGGAACTCCACCGCCAACTCAGGCAAGACATCGAGTAGTGCAGGTAGGGCTGAAGATACACAGCTGGGAGACAGATACGTAATCAACAGACCTGTCTTAACTCCAGGATCCCACTTCAACAACAGGGATTCACACCCGCCTCTCTGAGGGACAGTGACCTCCCTAGGACTAAGACCTTCCTTTACCACGACCGCCACACCCCTTGTATATTAGATGTATATTATATACAAGTGGTATATACCACTTGTATATTAGATTCATTTTTATCAATCAAAAACTGGTCTTTTGCATCCCAGAATTTTAGAACTTTTTTTTGTTCTCTATAGGGCACAAAATGAATTTGAAAGAAAGAATCTTGAGATGTTATTGGCAATGTAACAATACATTGTGGTGGTTATTATTAGCAGTACTTCTTGCTACGAGTAATACCAGTTCAATATTTCCTTTTGCAGTTTTATCTTTTTTTTGAATTAAGTTTTACGATAAATACACACACAGCTGAAATAAGCCATATTGCTACAAAAAGCTGACTCATAGCAAACCTTGTTTTAGAAGATAGTTCAAATAAGGTTTGGGCTTGAAGTCAAATATGCAACTGCTAAACAGCTGAAGTTTGCCCATCACCAAGTCTGGTTCCCAAAGATTCATTTCCTCTGGACAAAAGCCATCCAGAATTGAACGTGAATTCTGAAACATTTTGTTTATTTAAGAAAAGGAAAAGCAAGGCATAAAAATACTAAAGGATAAAAAGGATGAAATGCTTCTAACTGGGTGTTGTAAAAGATTAAATTTCTATAGATATTAGAGCTTCATTTATGGTTTAGTTATCTGTTTTATTTTTAAGCATTCTAATCTGGAACAGGAAGCTATCATTAAAGTTTCTGTTTGCAAAGTAATTTTGCAGCAAAACAGTATAACTTTTCCCAAATTACATCTATTTGATTTCTTGCTGTGATGGAAAAGAAGAGCCCACAAACACACATATAAATGAGATTTAGGCAGTGAATTTTGACTATTGGTCTCCTTGTAAAACCCCAAAGCAAGTTGGGATAATCTTGCCTCAAGGCAAATCATGAAAAATTATAAGATCAAGTTATGCAAGTTGGCATTTATGGGAAAAAGCAAACAAACATTGAGGTCCCAGATTGTTGGAGGCACTATACTGACTCTGTAAACTGCTTAGAGAGGGCTGTAAAGTGGTATATAAGTTTAAGTGCTATTGCTATCATTCAGAAGAATGACTGGTATTATTCAAAAGAACTGACCAAAGAAGTTTAAGCAATTCTGAATAGGACAATGCCTAATTTAATACATTTACTTTTTTTCCCAAATAAAACTAAAGCCAACAATATGGTCTTCATAGTTCTTAGTTATATGATCTATTTATGAAAGATTGTGTGTGTGTGTGTATGTGCATGTGTAAAATGCTTTTATGAATAATTAAAAAGATATTAAAAATAAAGATAAAAAATAAAGATATTAAAAATCGTATCTTATTTTAAAACAAGTATATATTTTAAAGGAGTGGCTGCTTTCAGCTTCTCCCATGTAGTACTTCTTTCACTTATTTTCAGACATAATTCTTTCCTTTTTGTCTCTAACTTGCTTACTAATGTTCTATACAGCACTAACTGTTTACAGGCAGCGAGCATGCTAGGATCTCATTAGCTTCTCTGAATCCTCAAACTCTTCTGGATGCTTTGAAATATAAAATTTGCTAAAAACATGGAGATCCAAATAAATTGCTGAAAATCTAAGAAATGTTGCTTCCTTTTTCAAACGAACATTGGATGAGGCTTCTCACTTTTCTCATTCACTTTTTTAGGTAAGCAAACATATATATATATATATACCGTGTTTCCCAGAAAATAAGACCGTCTTATATTTTTTTGAACCCTGAAATAAGCGATTGGCCGTATTGCCATGTGCTTAAAAACCCAATTGGGCTTATTATCAGGGGATGTCTTATTTGGGGGGAAACAGGGTATGTATGTATGTATGATGTATGTATATATATATGTTTTTTCTTTCTTTAGCACCTGGTTTACCCAAATATGGAAGGGAGTATACTGCTTCCCTTTTGCCCTTTCGCCCCATCTCAGGAGCCATCCAGGCAGTTGTTTTCACAACAAACTATTTCCAGTAAAAGAGAAAGCATATACTTCTATAACAAACACAATATTTAGCCTCTTAGATTTTCTGAATTTTTGCAAATCTTTTTCATTGAATGTTACTCGTTGCATGTAAGTCTTTCTGATATATAAAGGGAACTTGAGAAAACAACAAAATTTTTGTGTTTATTTAACAAACAATGTCATCTAACGTGTGCAGAAACACTCCATTAGTTTAATCCTTTAAAGTTAAATCAATCAAAGAATAAATAGGTGCCCTAATACAAATATTCAAACAGTCAGGACTGATTTGGTCATTCCTGCACATACAAATCTCACTCTGGTTCCCCTTATCACAGTCAAGTTTTTACCAGGCTTCTTATAGGAGCCTGTCATACCTTGCTCACAATAATATTTTAAACTTCTGTGCTTAGTCATGGATGCTAATCAGTGTAGAAAAAGTTACAAAAAATTTCTAACACTTTGGGGGGCTTCACCCATCCACAAATCTTGAAATGGAGAAGGGGTATGACAATAGCAAGTGTCCCTCAAACTTTGCTCAAAGAGAACAGCATGAAGTCTCAAAGAAGACAAGAATATAACCTGCTGTGGCCTCCCATCAGAAAAATACTGGCTCAGAAAGGGAAAGTAGTGAAGTGGAAGCAGCAGTTCATTAAGAAAGACTGATGCTCTCCTTAAATTTTCCCACAAGTAAATTTCTTCATATACCACAAACAAACTAACCAAGAAATAAATCTAAGGTACCTTACAGATTGGATTATATATATTTAACACATCTAGTCATTTCATCTAAGCTGATACTTCCTGTTAAAAAAAATAATGCTGGATATACAAACCAATGCAAGTGGCTGCCATACAAAAGGCTATCCATCAAACTCCATCTTAATTATTTTCTAGGTAAACAGAAGAGCTGAAGCAAGGACAAGTATCCACTTGTTTAATTTGTGATGCTTGCTCAGTACTGGAACATCACTATAGAATCTGAGAGTGTGTGGAAAGGTTGGAAGACATGCAGTTTAGTTTAGAGGATCATCTAATCTAATCATCCATTGCAAAATGGAATAGTTCAAATACTATGTTTTTCAAACCACAAAATAATTCTCCTTAAGCACACTTTCCTCTCAGTCAGCAGTCTTTTCACTCTACTCATTCTTCTTTCTTTAAATCAGCTCATTTAGGCCAAGGTTCTGTATCTAAGAATTGTTTTTAAAATGATGACCTAATACTAATGTTTTAGAACATTTATGGCCATAATAGATATTCCTCTAATGGGATCCTTGTGAGATGTGTCCTTTTAACAAATACATGATTCAAAATGGTATTCAATCAATAACTTCAGGCTTCAAATACATGCAGTACAGGGGTGAAATGCTACCAGATTGGCTGATCCGGTAGCGATGGTGGCAATTAGTTCGGAGAACCGGTAGCGAAAATGGCCGCCCCCCTGCTTATGCCTGCCGCTTGGGTTTTTTTTCCCTCCTGGACTACAATTTCTACAATGCTTCGCAGGCAGGAAGCGCTACCCGATAAGCGAAAACTGAGCTCATTGGTGAAAGAATCAGGGCAGCCGCAGGCCTATCAGCTCACCTTTCATTGTGTGGTTGCAGCAACCAACATACACATATTAAGCTGAGAGCCGTCCAGGGCGGGGGTTGTTCGTGTGCCTCTAGCTGCTGCCGCTGCTGCTCGCCATCTGCCCACCTGCCCCTGCAGATGGGCTCTTGCGCTCTTCCGTGGAGCAGAGCGCAAGAGCACCATGAATCTAGGGTAAGGAAGCAAATCCCCGTGGCAAATGCACCAGCTCTTGCTCGAATGGACGAGGTCACCCAAGAACGTGGGATTGAATCTAGGGTAAGGAAGCACCATGAATCTAGGGTAAGGAACTAAAGTCCCACGGCAATCCCACATTGTTGGGTGACCTTGTCCTTTTGAGCAAGAGCTGGCGGGAGGAGGCGAAATCCTCTGCCCTCCAGCCGGAGCCAGCTCCCACAAAGCTGCTGAGATCATCCCTCTTTGAAGCCTTTTTGTGGCTGTGTGAGGTGCGAACCCGATTTTTGCTCCCTGTTTCTCAAAGAGGCAGGGGGGTGGAGGGAAGGGAAGGCGATAAATCTCCGGATGAGGTGAAGATGTGCGTTTCCCCGTAAAGTTCAAATGTTGTTCATACTACGTGGCAGATTGGACTCAGCGGGGCACTACAAACTAGTCCAAGAAACCAGCTGCGAGTGAATATCCCCACGTTGCGGCTTTTCCTTAAGGCTACAGGACAAGCTAGTGAACATTCACCTCATGAGACATCCCCAACCCGGATTAACCAGTCATTGTGGTTTATTTAGGCTACGAGGCAAAGTCCACCCTGGTTGCGGCGATTCAGCCATTTTTTCCACTTTTGCCTCATACCCTGCTGGGTGTGGGAGGTTTCCTCAACCCCACGGGCTGACAGCCAAGACAGAAGAGCCACCCACCCCGGGGGTCTCCTGCTTAGGCGGGAGCAGGGAGACTTGGACTAGATGACTTATAAGGTCCCTTCCAACTCTGTTAATCTGTTATATGGTGTGCGACTTGGCCACGTCCACCCAGTGACCTGACCACCAAGCCATGCCCAGCAATTAAGCCATGCCCACAGAACTGGTAGCAAAAAATTTTAGATTTCACCCCTGGACTAGACCCTTATATTAAGAACCTTAATATAATGCTTTAAGGGTTAAACACTTGAATTTGCTGTTAAATATGTGCTGGACTGGATTATAACTATGTTTTATTACAGCCATAAGACCAACAGTCAGATACAGATAAAAGAAATTAGTACAATTCTTCAATCACAAGGAGAAACGGATGATGTACATAAGAAAGGCAAAAGCAACCTGTGAAGTATTTGAATAATGGTCAGAAAGGAGAAAGGAGGAATAGAAATTGTGCTCTTTGCCAGGGGATTTCTTCAACATAAAATGAATGAAAGTCATCTGGGATTTCCCATGAAGAGAGCATATGGTTCAAGGACTCTCCTGAACTGTCCATATGTGTTAGTATAAAGGGATATTTTTGTAACACTTCAGCAGTGTTACAGCAGAGGGCAACGTATCCTGTTTTGTCTACTAATTCTACAAATAGTTCTATAGGTTTCAAGACTAGTTTCCTTTTTTTTCTTTAGACTTCTTGCTCTACTACATGAATCCTGAAAGAATACAACCCTTAGGCTATCTATTCATCACATCACAATTGCAGTGGTAGGCTTGACACCTTACTCTGTTTTTTAAAAAAATTGTTCATGAAAAGAAAAATAAAGCAAATAACGAAATCTTCAAAACTATTAGAAATCTTCAAAAGCCTTTCCATCAAGGAAAGAATGTTTTTTTTTAAAAAAAAGAGAGAGAGAGAGAGAAAGAAAAAGAAAGTGATTAAATACAAAATTAAGTAAAGCAATCACTCAATCAACCAGAATTATTTTCTGCAGAAAGTTTAAAATTAATTGAGGCTGGGAAACACTTGGCCACTAACACAGATCATTCAATAGAAGTTGACAGATTATTTTAACATTTTATTTTATTTTATTTTTTATTTAGATTTCACTTTTCCACCAAGGGCTCAAGGCAGCTTTCATGGTAACTTCTCTTCCTTTTGTTTGCACAATTACTCATCAAACGCCAACTAGATTGAGAGAATATGTCTATCTCAAAGTGAGTTTCCATGGCTGAGAGCAGGAAACCACTTTAACCACAGTGATCTTCTGATATTCCACGTAGCCCTGTTCATCATCTTTTACACCACTGAAGTTTATATGAGAGTATCAAGAGTTTTATCTTCAGAGCTTGCTTCAGTAATTTGATTGTAGTCCAAGTAAGATGTGGATAATTATCTCAAGATCTGATTTGCCCAGAAGCCATTGAAGTTGAAAAATTAAACCTGTTAATTCAAATACAATCCTTGCCATAAAAACCACCGCCTTGAAATCTAGCTCAGGATCAAAATACGTTGGGTTTTTTCCTATCGCATTGAACCTTAATCCCTAAAAAACCCTACACTGTCTGAAAATGTGTACTTACTTCTAACGCTTTTGAAACTTTCCCCACACGTTAACTAACATTCAGCATGGTTTTCTTTTGTAGTTTCATTGGGATCACTATTATAATTATGCAATAGTTGCTCTATGCAAAGTTTTTAGGCAAAATATGTTTTAGAGTTTTGAAAAACAGTCCCCTATATATAGGTAGTCAGCTTTCCCCCATTTTACGACCTATCTTGCCAGAGTTGTTAAGTGAATCACAGCAGCTGTTAATTCAGTAACACCATTGTTAAGTAAATCTTACTTCTCCTTTGACTTTACTTATCAGAAGGTTGCAAAAGATAATGACTCCAGAACACTACAACCACCATAAATATGAGTCAGTTGCCAAGTATCTGAATTTTGTTCATGTGACCAAGAGATGCTGCAATGATCCTATGAAAAATAGTCATATGTCACTTTTTCAGAGCCATTGTAACTTTGAATAGTCATTAATTGAACTGTTGTAAGTCAAGGACTTCCTGTACAGTAGCATAAGGAAGAACTGGAGCACTTCTGGAAGAACATACATAGCAGGTGGAAGCACCTAGCCAAACTCTGAATGAACCCCAGGAAATCTAGAATTTTCGTGGGAGACCCCCAGAAAATCTCAAGTTTCTTACTACACTGTGAAATCAAAAAATAACATCCCATAGCAACCAGGAGTCACCAGGAGTGAAGCATTATTTTTTTTTTTAATCATCAAATTAGACATCTGATTATTATGGTAACGAAGAAGCAGAATTCACTGACATTTATAAATATATTTCAATGAAGCAAAAAGGAACCCTTGTACAGAGGTATACAAATAAACCAAATCAAGTTAATTAACATAGAACATACAGCAAATAACAAACACAAGAGGAAGGTTTTTTTGTCCTTAACTTTACAGGGCTGAAACAAACAGTACTAAAATCTTCAGTACTTTTTAGAAATGTCAGGATTAGTTATAATCTGTTACAGTACAAAACCCTCCATTGATGAGAGAATGTATTAATTACACCATACCCAGATGCTGATAGACTGATTACCTTTTGCCAGAGGTTACTGTGCACCCAATTAAAGTTTTTGTTAGACACAGTCAAGATCATGAATGCAAACACTTTTTTTATTTTAAAACATGATCCATAAATAATGTTAGGGAAATAGCAATTTATCCATTCGTTGAGTCACTAGAAAGCAAAGAAATTAATGTATTCCCATTATATATGAACAATAGGCTTCAGCTGAATCCTGGTAACACTGAATGGCTTTGGGTTTTGAGATGGCTGGTCCTAGGATTAGGCCATCTTTGGTGCTAGATGGGTTTGCACCAGCGGTGGGTTGCTCCCGGTTCTGTCCGGTTCTATAGAACCAGTAGTAAAACCAGCGGGAGGTGCCACCCACTGATCCGGATGTCATCATAGCAGATCCACACATATGAAGAAGCACGCGTGCGCACTAGCAAGTGAGCGCGCACACTTCCATTGCAAACCGGTAGTAAAGATAAGTGGAACCCACCAGTGCTGGGTTGCTCCCGGTTCGGCCTGGTTCATGCGATCCTTTAGCGGTGACGGTGTGACGTCATTGAACCGCTTCTCCACAGGCGGGAGCTGGGCCTACCCACGCGCCCGTACTTACTTTTTTTCTCCGTTTTTCTGCTCTGCGCATGCGCAGAATGCTTGTTTTGAGTTTTTTTCAGGTAGATTAGTTACGTGCAAGCGAAGCGAACGGGCGTGGCAAACGCACAAAGCACGTGCATGAAGAGAACCGGTAGTAAAGGTAAGTAGAACCCACCCCTAGTTTGCACTGCCCCAGACAGACCCGATATGCAAATCTAGAGGGTCACTTACATTTATAACTCCTACTTGAAAAACAGGTAGCAGTTGTGGCTGGGGGTGGGTATATTGCACAGGTTTGTATTGTGTGTCAATTGCATCCATTCCTAGATCAGGAGACTCAGGATTGTAGCCTCTTGATCCATTCCTAGATTAGGAGGTTATGGTCATTCATGCCCTAGTCACCTCCAGATTGGATTACTACAATATGCTTTGCGTGAAGGGTAGCTGGAAGTTTCAACTGGTGCAGAATGCAGCACATGGCCAGTTAGTGTGCCCCTCCCCTCCCCCAAACATCCCATGTTATTCCTGTCTGTGAACTTCATTGGCTGCCAATTTATTTCTGCCAATTATTCAAGGTATTGGTTTTTAAACTTTAATGTCCTTCATGGCATAGGATCAGAGGATATGAGGGATCACCTGTCCCCAAGATCTCCCTGGGCTGATAGATATGATAGATGGAAACCATCTCTGAGTGTCTCTCATTTGATGGGTCCCAAGAGGTGGGTTTTTTCTGCCTCCATCCTATGAAACATCTCCCCCCGAAATCAGATTAGCTATATCCCTTTTAAGGTTCCAAAAATCCTTCAAGACCTGGTTATGGCCATACAAAGTTGATAAATAAACAAATAAATAAATTTGACCCAGTGCAACTACAGATGAACTTTTCCTTTTTTTTAATGTGCTTTACAGAAGATGGTTTATTATTATTTTTTTAATATATAACTGTATTGATTAAATACAAAGTTGAAGTAAACAGAAAAAAATTCAAAAAGAAAAAGCTCAGGAAAGAAAAAAAGTAATAGTGCAAAAAGAAAAACTATCTTTGGTACAGCTGTAAATAAAAAAAATACATTAATCTTACTCTAAGATTAACATTTCTCTACCTTATTTCCATAATCCCAGATAATTCTAATCATCAAATCCCCACATCAACTTTTCATTACTTTCAGTTTTTTGCAGAAAATACAAAAATGGTTTCCAAGCAGAAATGACATTTTTAAGTCTTTTCTTTTTCATTAAGGTTGTCAGTTTTGCCATCTCCATCAATTCCACCAGCTTCACTATCATTCTTCTACTGTAGGTATTTGTAAATTCTTCTACCTTTGAAAATATAAAAGTCTCTCTGTCATTATATATAAAAACAAAGATTGATAAGATGCCTCCATCTGTTTGCCCATTAAGCCCCAAAGAAAGGCCTCTGATTTCATTCACTTTTAAAATTTTCTGCATTAAAATATATATTTGGTCTATTAATTTCTAGTTTTGTTATAGGGCCACCAAAAATGAAAAAATGTTCCCTCCATTAGATTATGTTTCCAACAAATATTTGAAATTCCCTTCAACATTTTTGACAATTTATCCAGTGTCATATACCAACAATACATCATTTTATAAAATATTTATTTAAGATTATAATTCAATGTAAATTTCAACTTTTTTCCCCCTGTATATTATATCTGCATTTTCGCCCATTTTATCATACAATCTTTTAACTGTTTCTTCCTCTGTTTCCATTTTCAAAAAAAGTTTATGCATCTTAGCAATAATATGATCATTATTTGTACAGAGCAATACATCAATTTCAGTTTTACCCTTTTCAAATTCATAATTTTTCTTATTCAACTTAAATCTTTCCATTACCTGAGTATAAAGAAACTAATAGCATGTAAAACCTTCCACCTCAAAATTTTCTCTTCTTTTTAAGTTATACTCTCCTTGAGAAATATTCAGCAAGTGAACATAATTTAACCATTTTTGTTTAACTGTCATTTCCCATCTTAATAAAGGTTTCTTAGGGTTTACAGTCATAAAGGAATTGTAGGAGACAATTTTGCGGGTTTTCTATTTTGTGTAAAAAGCTTTCTAATATAGCATCTCCCAGGCATTGCATTGAAAATGGCACATAAACACAGACAGCACACAAATGTATAGCTTTATACTATATCATGCTTTTGCAGAGTCATTTTGTCAGGTTTCCAAGTAATAACCTCAAGCAATCAAAACTCTGAGGCCTAGAGTTTCCTCAAAGCATAATTTTATTTGGGATATCATATTGGTACAGCTGGTGAAAACCCAACCCTGAAGGACCCAGGATTTTCCCCACCCAAATCAAAGCCCAAAGTTATCACCCTCCAGGTCACATGGCTATCATATGGTCCAATCAGGTCATAGTCCCAACTCCGGCTGGCTTTGGTCCACCCGCTTCCAATACCTGGTAGAGCTTCCTTGGCTCCCATGAGAAAGAATGCTATTTTGGCTACACATGCCCAGCTATCTCTATCTCCTCCCTTACATTTCCACAGCTCTACCTGGCCTCGCTGTGGCAGCCCTGAAAATGTTCCAAAAATGGCTGACACATTTTTTTCTGATTGATGTACTATGATATCAGAAGAATGTTCTCTCTTCTCCACCAAGATGATTAGTGTTGCGAGGGACTGGAACAAACTCCAGCATTTAGAAGAATGAATTGGCTTTAATAAATTCTAAATAATGTCTCTTTGAATTGCCTTATTGCAACAAGATTGTCTTAGTATTGTCTCCAATAATTTGAATCATGGACCACAAACAACTCTCCTTCCCTCTCAGGCAGTTCTGACTACTGACCCCAGGCATTTAGTATATTTTTTAAGTCTAATGAAAACATGGATGCCACTTTAAAAATAAAATTGCTGGAAAGTAGTAAGTATAAGAAATCTGGCTCTAGATCATTCAGCTGTCCATCAGAAGAGTTCTTAAGGTTGCAGTGGAATTTGCTTGGCATCTTTATCTTCACAAGATTAA
>JANHFM010003436.1:94696-108434 GCA_032468115.1 Grayia smithii | reverse complement strand
TTTAATGAAAAAATCTATAAAAAGCTTCCTGCGCATGCACGCAAGTGCGCTCTGCGCGCTCTGCGCAGGGACCAGTAAGTACGGATGCATGGGGGGGCGGGTCTGGGATGCATAGAACCAGTTGGGTGACATCACAGTGTCACCGCTACCTATTCGCGCAAACCGGACCGAACCGGGAACAACCCACCACTGGTCAGAACCTGTCAGAACCTGCTAAATAGCACCCCTGGATGGACCTTGAAAAAAGGACTTATGACCTGGGTTCAAAGTTCTGATGTTCATGCTCTCCTGTGATCATGTGACCACATTTTGGGTGCTTGGCAACCATCCCACATCCACAGCCATTTGCAGAACCTCCTAGTCACATGATCATGATTTAAGACATTTTTACTGGAAACCAGTGTTTATTTTTGGTTTCTGGCAAAACATACCCCACAGTGAATAATGGGATTGTTTAACAACCACAGCATTCTACTTTACAACTGCTGCAAAAAAAGGTTGTAAAACTGGATCTGTTCACGTGGTGATTCACTTTTATGATTGCCATGAATTATAATTATAATTGCAGGACTCAATTACAGTCATAACTCGAGTATTTGTTTTTGGAAACTAAAGTGCATGGGGACCATTTGGGCTCCTGCATGAATAGCCTTTGATTTCCATGACTTCCATAAATTTGTCTGATCCTTTTTTGAAGCCAGCCAAGCTGATAGTCAGCAACATAGCCCCATGATAGTGAATTATACTACACATTACGTACAAATATTTTCTGTTTTGCCTGGCTTGCATCTCCCATTTTTATTGGATTTGTTTTATTCTATTAAACTGCATAAAAAAAGGTTGCCTTCTTCCAGGCTCCCCAACATATACTGTATAGAAAATTATGGGCATGACAAATAGCTTATTGCTTTTGTATTCTGTAAAAAAAACACCGGGAGTTTAATAGCTGTATTTTCAACCCATTTATTAAGCAATATACAGCAAACAATAATAACCTGAAAAAAATTCATGCTAACAATTCTGTAACATTTGGAGAATGTAATTCACAAAAGTTCTCAATACAGGCATACTTTGTTTTATTGCGTTCTGCTTTATTGTGCTTTGCATATTGCATTTTTTTATAAGACTGTCCAACAGCAAAAAATTATGACTTGCTGAAGGCTCAGAGGATGATTAGCATATTTTTTAGCAATAAAGTATTTTTTAATTAAGGTAGGCACATTGGGTTTTTTTAGACATAACACTATTGCACATTTAATGGACAGAACATAGTATAAATATAACTTTTATATCCCCCTGGGAAACCCAAAAATTCATGTGGTTCACTTTATTCCGTTATTCATTTTATTGCAGTGATTTGGAATCAAACTCACAATATCTCTGAGATATGTCTGTAGTAACTTTCCTTTAATCTTTAAAGAATCAAAATAAAATACAGTGATATAAATACATAATGTCACACTTGCTTTTGAAATTTTCTCTCTCACACCCACACCCACAGATAATAGCATAAGGTGGGCTGAACTTTCCTTAGAAAAATAAAGGGAAAGGTATAAAGCAGGGATCTGCAACCTTAAACATTCAAAGAGCCATTTGGACCTGTTTCCCACAGAAAAGAAAACTCCAAGAGCCACAAAATCTGGATGGGCATGGCCAAGTCAACGTCACTCAGTTCCACCCAGTCACATGACCCCCCCAACCACACCTACCCAGTTTTTGTGGCTCCCGGTGTTTTCTGTGGGAAACTGGTTTCTCTCTCTCTTACTCTCTCCTTCCCTCTCTCTCTCTCTCTCATTCTCTCTCTCATCTCTCTCTCCCTTTCATGTGTCTCTCATCTCTGTCTCTTTCATCTCTCTCCCTCCCTCATCTCCCCCTCTATCTCCCATCTCTCTCCCTCTCACTCCCTCTCCACTCGCTCTCTTTATCTTTCTCCCTCTCTGTCTCTTTTTCTCTCTTTCTCCCACTCCCTCTCATCTCTCTCTCTCTTGTGTGTGTGTGTGTGTGTGTGTATGTTCTCCCTTGAACCATTTCCAAAATGGTTCAAGCCCATTACAATGTGGAGCATCGGCTGCAGCCAGGCAGGCCAGTATCTCTGGGTGGACAGAAAGTCACGCATCTCCCCACTTGACCAATGCTATGCATTGTAATGGGCTCCAGGAGGAGCAGGGGATGCCGTCTCCCCATTGTGAAGCGCACTAAATTTAAGTGTGCTGCACAAGGCACTGCAATAGCAGTGAACAGGCTATGGAGGCAGCAAAAGCACTGGCATCAGCCGCAGCTGGGCCAGTGTCTCGGGGTGGAGAGAAAGTCCTGTGTCTCCCCAAGTGACCGAGGTGCACGCAGCACCAAGGGCTGGAAGAAGAAGCAAGTACAGAGCCGCTTCGCTCCTTCTCTGGAATATGGAGTGAGTCTCCATCCGCTATCATTGCCCTTACCTTCTCAGGTGAGGAGAGACTGGGAGGGGAGAGTGAGGGGCAGGCCAACCTGTTGTGGGATCTGATTCGGCAGGGAGCTACAGCAAGGTGCCTAAGTCGGCAACCCAGCATGGTGCCTAAGTTGGCAACCCAGAGCTGTGGGTTGCCAACACCCGGTATAAAGGAATCCTGTTGGCACAGTGGTTAAAGTGCAGTATTGCAAGCACATTCTGCTCATTTTCTGCCCAATTCTGCCCATAGGCTGGAGTTCGATCCTGATGGGACGCTAAGTTGATTTAGCTTTCCAGCTTTCTGAGGTTGGTAAAATGAGACTCAGATTGTTAGGGGCAATATGCAAATAATGCTTATATTGGAAACCATAGAGTTCTGCAAAGAGCTATGGGGCAGTATATAAGCCTAAATCTGTATTGAATTGGATTTCCTATTCTTATCAGTGGGGATCTAAGACCTGGAATCCAAATTGAAATCTGAAGCTATCAATCACTGTAGCAATAACCAGTTGTAAAACAAACAAATAAACAAACAAAACCATGATTTCAGAATCAATTTATCATTGTCTAATATGGATTTACTGCTTGATTTGTTTTGGCATTTCCCATTTCTAAGTGAAGATGCACCACTGTAATATCTCGGTACTTCATTTGTGAAACAAGACACTAGTATGCGGATGGGCTTTTGAGAATGCCATGAATATGGCATTTCCTGCCAGTAGTTTTATTTCCCTCATTTATCTAAGTATGCCTGAAGAATGAAATGTTTACATTCTCTGATTGTTATGAGATGTTGGGGATGTTCAGTCCTCATTAGGGATGTGTGGATCAGTCTGAATCCAATCTATGTCAATGCTGAAGCATTTCCTTATTATTGCACTTGTCAAATTATTTTAGCAAGAAAATTTCATTTATTTTCAAGGGAATGTTTCTCGATATACACAGTGTATACACATGGTGTGTGGGCATGTATGAGTGTGTGAAATGTTAAAAGAAGTACCTTGCCATTGTGACAATACCCACAACTTTTGCACATGTGTTGTCTGCTTACGCAAAAGGGATGGAGGTACTTGAATTATTGCACTGGGACCTACAGATACCTCTCTATACAACCTTCACCAATAAAATGTTCAGCAGAACTCCAGCTAATATTCGTGCCTTTATTAATATTACTTTACTAATTGGGAGCCCATTATCACCTGAAGCATTAAGGTAATATCAGTTATCAAAGTAAAATAGGAGGGTGTGTGTGCCCCTCTGTGAATACAAAGTATCCTTCACATCTTCTTTGAAGGTCGTTCTTTATATAGGTAAAGGTTTCCCTTGCACATATGTACTAATTGTTCCCAACTCTAGGGGGTGACGCTCATTTCTGTTTCAAAGCTGAAGAGCCAATGCTGTCTGAAGACATCTCCGTGGTCATGTGGCTGGCATGACTAAATGCCAAAGGCTCACAGAACGCTGTTATCTTCCCACCAAAGGTGGTCCCTATTTTTCTATTTGCATTTTTTATATGCTTTCGAACTGCTAGGTTGGCAGAAGCTGGGACAAGTAATGGGACAAGTTACGCGGCACTAGGGATTTGAACCGCTGAACTGCTGACCTTTAGATCAACACGCTCAGCGTCTTAGCCACTGAGCCACTGCATCCCTTTGGTTAAGAATAACAGAAGTGAAATATTCTATCTAGAGTAGTGATGGCAAATCTATGACACATGTGTCAAATGTCACATGCCACATCTTTGATGACACGGCAGTGTAAATAAGTGCCCAACAACAACTATTCTCAAAAGAATGCTCCATTCTTGTGTGTATTTTTAGGAGGCTGTGGCAACCATGCAAGAATGGGATGTGCTCTCACGCAGGCTCTGGACCGTCTGGAAGTCACATGAGAAGGCCAGGTTTTCTGGAGGCGTCCTGAGCCTCCAAAAATTACATGAAAATGGGAAGGGTTTTCATGAGGTTTTCAGAGGCTGCGGAAGAGCACTTTCTGAAGCAACTTTATGAACGGAGACCTCATCAAACATAGAGTAGCCTCAGGTAGGATGCAAGGGCCTGCCAATAGAAAAAGACCACTGGGTGAAGGTAAGCAGCAGGCGGCAGATCCTTGGGAGACCTGGGCTGTGGGGCCAATTGCACCATTCCCCAGGGCTCACATCTTGGGGAATAGCATGAAGTGGCTTTTTTGCGTGGTGGTGCTAGGGGTGCCACTTTTTTGAAGTGGTGCTAGGGCTGCATGGAGCCGAGATGCAAGATGGTTGTTGTTTGGCTTTTGTGTAGTGCGGGAGTGGGGGGGTGGGAGGACATAGTAGCATTTTCTGAATACAGTCACTAATAGAAGAAGAATGTATCCTTTTCCAGTTCAAGAATCCTACTTGGTCTTTGAGTGCAGATCAGAGGCCATATTACCAAAATTGTAAAAGACCAGGACAAGATTAAATCTAATTTAATTTATAATTTATTTAAGCTAAAATGCAATTAAATACAATTGTATGGTATACTTTCTATGTGTTAGATCATTTCCCCCTTCTGTCTCCTTAAAAATTAAAATTTGACAGAAATTTTGGAACATTCTGAAAGCCACACTGAAATCTTGATGGCTGCATGTTATCTTATGTTCACAGTTTGCAACCATTTTTGTTATAAAAGGAGGTGTTCTTGGTTGAATTTGCACTCTTCAAATAAAGTACCACCTAAAAGAACCTAATCAGGTGCTTTATCATTCAATATGTTCTTTTTGAGTTAGTATGACTTCTATAATTATGTTTTAGCAGTCATCTCGGAAATTATCTCTCATCCATCCATCCATCTTCCTTATAGTGGGGCTATTATAAGGTAAAATACTGCACTTTTTCTTGGAAATTACTGGCTTGCTCACAAAATCCAGTGTCTTTGGTTAAAAGACAAATTTTTGAATAGACATCTATTCCACCTGGAAAGCCATACCCTTATATGTACAAAGATAAACTTGGAAGCAATTCACGAAGAGCAGTTAAAACACTGAACCCAACAGTACATAATGTGTTGTGCTTTGGGGATTTGACTGGATAAAGAGAAACCGAGGTGACAATATAATGAAATAAAGCCACAAAATAATTGCAAGCAGGGGTAAAAGAATTCAGCACTCCCCAACTACCCCTAACAGAGTTTGTACTACCTCTGCCAAAACAATAATGAAAAAACCAAAAAACTGGCACTGATGAAAAATATCTGGAATAAGAAAATGCCTAAGGCTTAGGCTATATTGGAACCATATGCTCTCGCAGTGGCACAACACGTAGTTTTTAAAATAGTATGCAACTGACCTACTTCAGAAAGAGAATTTAGAGAAATAGAAAAGGAAACTTTTAACCTTGAACTGCATTTTGCAAGAACAGCTGAAGTGTAAACAAGTTTTTCACACAATTGCCATTTAATCAGATTGCCCTGAATGGTAACTGGTTGTAAATTTTTAAATGAAGCATCTTTCTCCTTTTGCACATGCTCCATCAATAGTAACTGAAGCAAAACAATACAAACAACTCCCAACACAAGGAATTAGGAACTGAGAAGTGAACACCTGGCAGAGTACATTGTAGAGTTCCAATGAAAAGATACATTTGCCTTTGGTAAATTTAGCAGACCACCTCCCCTCCCCAAACTCATCTGACAACACTAGACAGAAATCAGAGTTAAGAAATAAGAGTGCTTCTGAGGAGGGAAGACAGCTAGCATATTTCAGCTTTAAACATCTGT
The DNA here is from genome assembly GCA_032468115.1 of Grayia smithii. Lineage (NCBI taxonomy): Eukaryota > Metazoa > Chordata > Lepidosauria > Squamata > Grayiidae > Grayia > Grayia smithii. Next base: position 102,275 of record JANHFM010003436.1, on the reverse strand, counting down.
TTAGCATTACTTCAAAGGATTTCATTTTTTAAAAATAGCATGACAATCATACATATTCTAATTGTTCTCAACCCCTAAAACAGAGATGGGTATCCTGCAGGCAGCAGTCTGCTTATTTCATTGGAATAGAAAGAACCCAGAAGGAGAAGTGGAAGAATAGTTTCAGAACTTGCTAAAAGTAATTTGTTATTTTCTTAGCAGCCTGCTGGGCAGAAAAGGAATACAGATAGCTACAAGGAAGGAAAGAAGGAGAAAAAATGTTGAAATTTCCACTGCAATAATATGATACAAATCCTGTGATCCGTGGATTTGCAACACAACTACGAAAAAACTTGAGTTTCTGCTGTATTATCATGAGATATTGAATCACTTTCATATCATTTATCTTTTGTTCTGCCTTTATTATAGTTTATAAATAACTCAAGGTAACTAACATACTTATTTTTTCTCTTATTTTCACAACAATCTTTTGAGATAAGTTGGGCAGAGTGATTGATCCAAAGTCCCACAACTCACAGCATCTTGGTTCCTAGATCAGCACCTAACCAAACTGGCTTAGTTGTTTCGCAGTTTATATTGCAAACAGTTTATATAGTGCCATTTATACTGGATTGTCATGAAAAGAATGAAAGAACAGAAATGCAAATGAATCCACCATTCAACTATTAGCCAAAAAGGGACTGGACTCTTTACTCAGGTTCTAATATGGATTGCTCAAGTAATTTTGTTTTACATTCGTCATTTTACTAAATGCTAATCCAGTTGGTTATATAAATAAAAATGCCTGGATTACATATTACATTTTGCCATAAACCAGGATTATCACAACCATCCCAGGTAACAAAATAATAAAAAAGTAAAATAAATTTTATTCAGTTTTCATGTCCTCTCCTATATTTTTGGCTTAACTGACACCTCAAAACTAACTGTTTAATGTGGGTTTTTAAAATTCACTCTTAAAGATGCAAAACTGATGGATTAGACCAGGGGTGTCAAACTGGCAGCCTGAGAGCTGGATGTGTCATGCACAGGCGACAACTACTCTGGCTCCACAAAGGCAAAAAATGTTGTGATACATCACATGTAACAATCAAGTTTGACACCCATGGATTAGGCCATATGAATTTTGCCAAGCCCACAAAACCTGGAAAATAATGGCTGAAACAAACTCCAGCATTGCTTTGCATCCTCATCCTGAATGCTTCACATCCTCTTATCATCAGATACCCTGGAGGCTGACTTTTATAAAATGGAAATGGCAGTTCCCACAGAGGAAGATGTTTCAACAAATCTTGATTTACAAACCACAAACTAAGTCGAAACTATTCAAGCAACCTTATCTCTTAGTCACTTCTGCTAAATGGTCAGAGACTGAGCTTCATATATGGAAAAGTGAGGAGCCAAAGCATAGCTACAGTAGTCAGGGTTTTCTTCTTGGTTGGGAAGTGAAGGTATTTTCTTCATTTTGGTAGAAACATTATTTCCAAAGTCACATTACAGGCTGAAAGGTAGTGAGTAACCATCATACTAGAGTGGGTTCTGGAGACTCAAGAGGTTGCACTTGGCCTAGCACTGCCAACCTTCCACTGAATACAATATGTCTCCCCAATCATTGACTTTCACAGTTGGTTTCTGTAGCCTAAAAAGAATTTCTGTTCCTTCTCTGTCTTCTGCATATGGAAATGAAATCTGAAATCGTTTTAAAATATGGATACAGGTAGCCCTCAACTTGCAACCAAAATTGAACCCAAAATTTTTGTTGCTAAGCAAAACATTTGTTAAGTGAGCTTTGCCCCATTTTATGACTTTTCTTGCTACAGTCGTTAAGTGAATCATTGCAGTTAAGTTAGTAACAGAGTTGTTAAGTGAATCTGGCTTCCCCATTGACTTTGCTTGTCGGAAGGTTGCAAAAGGGGATCACATGACCCTGGGACACTGCAATTGTCATTACTATGAGTCAGTTGCCAAGCATCTGAATATTGATCTCATGACCATGAAGATGCTGCAATGGTCATAAGTGTGAACAGTCATAACTCACTTTTTTCAATGCTTTGTTTAGTAACTTCAGTCACTAAACGAAGTATGGTAAGATGAAGACTACCTGTATTAGTTTCTTCAGAGGACACTTTTCATCTTTAAAAGACATTCATGATGTTATTAACTTTAAATTAAACAGCTCTTATATCTTGAAGATCAGAATGACAAGAAAATTAAAATGTCACAAAAGCAACAAGGAAGCAAATATTTAATTAAATTAAAAGCCCCTTTAATTAGTTAAAAGCCCCTTTTGCAGCCTTGTTTCAATGTGAAACAAATAACCATGCTGCCATTTCATAAACACACCAGATCCCACTTTGAACATGCCATACAGAAAATTAAAAAAATTAGAATTGCCTAGTTTTGCGTTATTTCTTACACACACAAATTGTTTGAAAATATTTGCATTTTGTATTTATATGACTGAATGGTGCTTCAGAACTGATCATATGAACTGCAAAATGGGGAAAGGGAAACAGGAAAAAAATCTCATGATTGTCTAATTTTTCTTTTTCCAGAAGAGCCATTTTTCCAGACTGTAATTTGAGAGAAGGATTACACACACTTTGCATAAATAAGACATATTCTGCATTATTATAATTGATTTTTAGGCATATAATTCCTTCCTGGAAAACAGAGCCTCCTAGTCCAAGGAAATTATGGTTGAAAATTACCACAGGTATTTTTTTGTATAACATATTTGCCCTTAATCCTCCAGAGGAGGTGGAGGGGACCCACCCTGATTTTATTTAAGACATCAGGCATCTATAGGATTATTTTGTTTTGTCTGGGGGAAGTTAGATCTGGGGGAGGCTGGCTTAGGGAGACAGACTACAACCCCCAGCCTACCTACCCCCTCTTCATATGGCTGCTATATTAAGACAACACACATTCAGATTTCAAGGAGCTGTAACACCACTATTTTAAGGGTCTAAGTGCTACAGCTGTATGCTGCAGAGAGCCTGGATAACTTCATTGCCATCAATAACATTTACAGCTATGCAGGCGAGGAGGAAAATGCAGGAAATTTGGCAAGAGCTAAATGCCTGCTAAAGGGGGGAGATCTTGGCTTACAACCAGACAGTTATCACTTAGTTGATTGGAGTCTTTGCAAATGTACCTTACTAATATATAGATTGCTAAGATACCAGATTCTTGGCTGGGCCAACAAAATCCAGATTCTTAGGCTGTTATTTAATAAAGAATGCATGTGCTTATTTCTGTTCTGGCAGCTGCACTAGTCGATCTATCATGTGCAGCATTTTGTTTCCCAAATTTCCACTAGCTGAAGTAGTTTTTACCTAATTTAAACTAGTCCAATTCTCTTTTAGAGTGTAGTTAAGAAGTGACTGTTCTCACAGAGGGGCCATCCTTGCATTTCTACAAAAATAATCTTCCAAGCACATCTTGTCCGAGAGGTAAGCTGGTATAAGAACAGCTGACAAATCCAATCATTCCAGTTTACCAATTGGAAGTGACATTTATAAAGGCCACTGAAAAAGCTCTCTTTAAAACAAAAACAAAAGCACCGTAAGCGTTAACCCATGTCTTCTGGAATAGTAATTTGCCTTCTTAGGACCTCAGTCTTTTTTTTTTTTTTTGGAAATCAAATATTATGAAAGCACCTGATTTATTAAAATGTTAATCAAGCACAGGATGGAACCAATGAATATCATGAACTGAGTACATTCATCTTTTGAAATTATTCTTCCACATATTGACTCCATAGCCAATTAGGACTGGTGAGTGATCGAACCAAAGGTTTTGCAATGTCTTTCTTCTTAAAGAGATCTTTACTGTAGCCACACCTGAAAGTTATGTAATTTTCAGTTTTAATTATGCAGAACTTATAATTCACAATTCATAAGCATTTTGCTTATAGCACACAATCTAGCAAATCACTTGTAGAGACACTAGTATATATAGTTGCATCCATAGTAGATTTATTAAACATAAGAGGCAGGTTGACTTCTAGTTATGAGTCTGTTTTCTGGTTGTGCTGACCAATGTTGTGTAATTTCTCTCAGCTACTGTGAGAATCATTTTCTTGTATATGCTTTTACTGTTCTTAATATTGTTAGCCATCCAGAGTCATGTATGTGAGATGGGTGACCAAATAAATTTAATAAAACCTACTCAGACTCAGTATACCATACAGTACATTATTATTTCTACATCTGTGTGTGCTAGTGTGATGCTTAGTGTCTATCCATGTTTTTAAAATGACTTACTGAATAAACCACAATTAGCTGAGTTTACATTTTTGTTGCAGTCTGGAAGTGACTTGGAAGATCAGGACCAGCAGTTTTTCCTCTGCTCTGAGAGGGAAGCAGTTGATGTTTGTTCCCACAAGTTCCTGTATCGGGAACGCAGATGAAGCTTCCGGAAAAGGGAGAACACAGTATGTGTGGACCATGGAGGTAAATGATGAACTTTCTAACCTGGTGGAGGGAATTTGCTAACTGCCCCAAAACCTTTGGATCTGGGTAGGGTAAGGGTAAACTTCTTGACAGGACACATAGTGTTCCCTTTCAAGAGACAAGTACACTTTTGATCTGAGAACAAGCATGTCTATCTATGCCTGGCTGACAACCACTTCAAATTGTAGCTTCTTGTTTATATTTCTTTGTGACTACTTTGCAGCAGGTGAGGGAAAGACATAGCTTAGGATGTCCAAGCAAAATTCTCCATTGAACCCAAAGTAAAATGTATTGTATTTAAAACGGTCTGAACTGAAGTGACTCCCTATTTGTATATATGTTAGAACATGGGATACTCCAAAAGGATCCATCTTCTATATGCCAGTGAGAGGTTCACAAGTTGCCAGTTGTATTCCTCACACCTTAATTTTCTCATTGCAGTTAAAATAGACTCAATTTATGCAGGATTGGTATAGCTTGAAGATCATAATTCTTCAGACTGTGGTAAATAGAATTCTGATGTAATGCAACTACTTTTACTGCAAATATTCCAGGGTGATTATATTGTGATTTTATGACTTGATTTATTGTATTTTAAACAGTATATGACAGGGAATAGTATGCTGGTCCCAGTCATTTGTGATTAGGGCAGTTTATAAGGCCACAAAATACTGTAAAAATATAATTAGCTAATCAGCATTAAAAGAAAGAGAAAAGTCAATAACATTTTATTTCTGATAGACATTTTACTTAATCCAATACAAATGCTTTTTGGAATACGTTTTCAGAAACGTATCTCATTCATTCTTCAAATATCTTTATTAGTTACTGCTCTCTTTCTCAACAGAATGCAAAGCACTGATATTTAAAATTCTGTTTCTACACAAATCTGCTGTAAAACAGATTTTGGCAAAAAGTGTCAATGTTGGTTCTCCATTTATAGAATCCAGTCCCTAAGAAATCTATTTTGCTATCTTTTCATTCTCCTGTAAAATAATTCATAATTATTAAACTATTTGACAATGATTGTTGCTGACAATTCTATTCACTTTTATCATTTTTGTGTAAGCTTCCTTGAATATAAGTATACTGAAGGTTGGAATAAAAATGTGAAGAAAACTACTCATAATTATAAAACTCTGCACTCCCCTTTTTCCCTTTTCAGATGGAAGATCGAAATCTAACCCTTTAATTGAGACCAGATTTCAAAAAGGACAGTTTATAAAGTTTTCAGTGAAAAGGACTGATGAAATACAGTTTGCAAGCACTCTTTTGTTCCAACTGTATAGCCTACCTTTTTGAAGGCCCACATGAAAATTGCATCAATCACTATTCAGAAAGATCTACTGGGGGAGTCCATATTTAGTCAACATTAATATTTACTATTGCATTTCAAAGTTAACACACTCCTCCTTGGAATAAGATGAAGCAGCCTGTCTTGAAGCTATTATTAAACTGCCTGCAAACTATGGAGCATTTGTCCAAACTTAACTAGTGAAGTTAGAAGGTCAAAGAAAAACTTTAGCAGGATATGAACAGTTCACAACAGTACTGTGAAGAGTTAGTTGGCATTAGCAGACATGCCAGTGAGGTATGAACCTTGCAAAAATCATATCATGCACTGACAGCTCATAAAAATAAATTAAGATTTTCAAATGATGCAAGCCAGATTTAAGAAAAATCACACAGAAAGGAAAATATTTCAGTAGAGAAGACTGCCAGAAAGAATTTCAGCTGCCAAATCTTTGCAGAAAGCACATACCTTCTCCCTAAGTCTGCCTTCTAGCATGTTGCATTGCAGTCATTTCAAATGAAGCTGAGATTTCTCAGAAAAGTGCACAAAGCAAAAAGATTACATTTGTTTAATTTCTTCTAATTTGTTCTGGTGTTTTATTCTGGATTTTTCACCTGTTGACTGCAGTGGTTTCAATTTACATGACTGCTATTCACTTTATCTAGAAACAAAAAAACCCACCATATTCTAGGCAGCAACAACTGATTCAGCCACACAATGCAAGGTATGAGTACAGATGCTAAGTATTAGTCCTAGATGAGTCTCTCTGAGCAATCATATTACCGAGGAGGTTCCTAACCTACATAGTACAGATAGTCCTTGATTTATGACTGGTTAATCATTCAGAGTTACAATGGACTTTCTCATGGCCACTTATGACCTGGGTTCAAAGTTCTGATGGCTGTTCCCCCCTCTCCACCATGGGCATGTTATTGCATGATGGGCACTCTCAACTGTCCCATATATGATCAGTTGCAATATACCACAATCATGTGACTATTTATATTTTTGTCTGAAACCAACATTTACTTCTGGTTTCCAGCAAAAAAACACTCAGTGCAGACCAAGGGTTCACTTAACAACTGCCATATTCACTTAATGTCTGTTGCATAAAAAGATAATAAAATTGGTCATGGTCATATGGAGACCTGCTTAATAACCAGCATAATTTATGATGCAAATTCTGGGATTAATTATGGTTGTAAATTGAGGACTACCTGTAGGGTTGTCAGTGTTTCAAAAACGGTTCAGAAGAAGTGCTTTGGCATTTTCAGGAGCTAATTCACTTCTCCAGTTCTTATTAAAAGTTTTTTCCAGGATTTTACACTGGCATGAAAAAAACATATGGCTACTTTATGGATTGAATTATATTTTATGAGTTGATTCCTTGAAGCAGCAGCAATATTTTTCAGGGCCTGTGGTAGCCTGAAATGTGACAAGCTGCTTTAATATAGCACAGAGATGCTACATTCAGAAGTCTAAAGAATTTCTTGAGATATATTCGTGTGTGTGTGTGTTTGTGTATATGTCTGTATAAAATACATGTTTGATAGGTATCTTCGTCCTGATCTAGTATGTAATGAAAAGAAGCAACTTCATATTATCGTTCTTAAATTTTGTTTTGTTTTTATGAAGGAGCTATATGTGAAGGATGTTTTCAGTTGGATCTTTTTTCAAATATCATTCCGTTCCTGCTCAAAACAAGCAAACAAACACATGTATGTATATATGTATATGTAAATGAGAAAGAGAAGGAACGTTGGACTTACCTGAACGTTCTTTTTCGGTGCGATGTGAGAGAGTTCAAACAGTGGGTGATAACTCCTGC
>JANHFM010003436.1:67103-77237 GCA_032468115.1 Grayia smithii | reverse complement strand
CGTTTTTGCCTTCCCCAAGCTCCTAGAAAGGCTCTGGAGCTTGGGGAGAGAGAAAAATGGGCCTTCCTCACTACCCCTGAGGCCCTCCGGAGGCAGAAAACAGACTGTTTCCCTACTTCCAGTGGGCCCAGAAGTCCCGAAAATCATCTGGTCGGCACGCATGCACGCTGGAGCTGAGCTCACATGCCCTTCAATATAGTTACGCATGCCACCTGTGGCATGCGTGCCATAGGTTTGGCATCACTGCTTTATAGGCTCTATATTGATCCAAAAAAATAGGCTCTTGGTAGCAACTAAAATATGCAGATAATACCAATCACATTTCTGGAGATTTTGTTTTTAATATCCAAATGCATCCCTGAGCAAGAGCCGATATTCCCCCATGTAAATGTTTGAGACACATAAATTACCACCATCCAGAGCTGGATCTTCGCTTCCCTTGTGTATTTCAGTTCAGCATTTCAGGCTCCAAGCTGTCTTCTGGATAGTGATTTAGAATGGAAAAGCTTTTATCTAATTGTAAGACAGGATTTTTGCCAGACACCACTAATGGATGAGACATACAGCAAAGCCGGCTGCCTGGTCATTGCTCTATTTTCTCCCGTATTGTAAAACGGAGGAGTGAGACTATTCTCTGCACAGCTTTGCTGACTTTGCTTTTCACCACATGGTAAATGACCCTCACTTAATGATCTTAGTGGTTTGGGATTTGACATAATTATGTATGATAAGAAGCACATACTTGCATATAAATTGTTACTGAATGTGCATCAGGTTCTTCTTCTGAGTGAGACTCTGAAGTAAAACAAATAGATTAAAGTCCAGCTACTCTAATTACATCTAGACAACAAAACAAAGATTGTCCACTGAATAGGTAAGGATTAAGCCTCATCTTTATTCAATCTGCCTTGAGGACAATTTAGGGTGTTTTCACACTTACAGTTTATTAAAACAGCTCTTGTTTCCATCAGCTTGTAGTATAAATGTCAAAGGCAATCTGTTTAAAAATTAAGTCTCCAGATAGACACTATGATACCAGAAGAGAAAGAAAGTTCTTTTCTCATTCTTATTCACAACATAATTATGCAATATTTGCAAGTCTCATTAAATGCTATTTATTCTGACTGTGGAAAGTTTAGGATCTGATTTTGAAATGCACAGGAAGATGAAGGCAGCATATGTCATAGGCTTACTTAAACCAGACCCATTAAGGATTATGCAATTCTTTAGAAAAACAAGTATTTGTGCTCCCTGCACATTTTTGAACAACTTTTTGCAGTCAAATTGAAAGCATTGCATGGTCTTCTTGTCCACATTTTACAGGACAGTTTATTCTTAGAACTGAAAAATGTATAATTCCTACAACAAAGACCGTATCAGACCAAGGTTCCAGGCCTTTTTAAAGTGAGGAGCGGGTGAATAAAGATAATGTTCCTAACTGCAAAGAATCTTTTTTCAACAGTGCAGACAGAATAGATCACTTAATTAACCAGGAAGTGGGCTTTTTCTGAATCATTTTTATTTCACAGACGGGCTTAGCAGACCGTAACTCTCTGAAGTTTTAGTTCTTGAAGAAGTGAAAAATAATATTTACGATTGCCCATTGCCATGTGACTGCAATGGAAAAGGAAACAAAATGGATGCAGCTGAGAGAAATGCTAATTTTTGTGATGTTTCTTGAGGACTTTGTTTTGAAACTGCAAAGAGACAGATATTCCCTCTGGAAAGTAGTTTTGACTAACGCCAGGGGCGTTAGTTTACTTCCTCTTAATTAGGGCTGCTTTTGGATAAAACTAAATCTTCTGTATTAGTTGTTTTAGTTAATTAAGTACCACACAATAATTCCTTCTATCCTATTTACATGTGTTGTACAAACAGGGCCAATGAATTGCTAACACTGGTTTTAAGACTAAGACTCCATGGTCTTAATCCAATTCAGGAGTAGTTTATTTGTTGATGGTTCTTACACTGTTACCATTCAGTATATGTGTCCAAGAATGCAGGCAGACCCAGTTTGGTCTAGTGGTTAAGGCACCATACTAAAAAGCAGGAAGTCGTGAGTGCTAATCTCACCTCAGCCATGAAAGTCAGCTGGGTGACTTTGAGCCAATCACTCTCTCTCAGCCCAGCTCATCTCACAGAGTTGTTGTGGGGAAAACAGGAAGAGGAAATGTGTTGGATATGTTTGCCGCCTTATTTGTAGAAACAGTAAAGGTGGAATATAAAGAAATTAAATTAGAAAAATTAGATAATTCAATAAATAGAAGAAGACTAAACTTCAGGGGATGCATCCAATTCATTAGTGGGTTTTGGGAGTATTGCTATCAGGAAGGATACCTACACTTTATCAATGGAGCTCTTTTATCATCTTCTAAACAAAACAGTCCCCTGGTCTGACACAATTTATATCTAAGGCAGCTCCTGAATTTGAGCAAACTAGTTCCTTATACCATTACTCATCATGTTGTCTAATGTCTGATTCTGTTGCTTTTTGTTGGTGTATGGCATAACATCTCCCCACCAGACACCATCTGCCTTAATACCTGTGCAAGCTTGTTGAGGAGGTTAACTGAAAATAGATTGAATCTTCTGTGCTTTGTTATCTTCAGCCTGTAAAACTAATATAATACCATATTCTATGGCTACAGGTGATGATTAGTACATGTATTGGGATGGACTCATATTGGAAATAGCCACATTTGGTTCTCATATACCAACATTCAAATGAGAACTCAAACATGCCAATACTGTGGAGTGATTTTATACAGTGGATCCATGTTGATTCTATGCTTGCTTAGAATCTGTCTGGTCTGCAGGAATTCAAAAACTGGTAAATGCCTGTTGGAATATAGCCTAGCTGGAGGCTTGTGTTATGGAAGAAATATTGTTTTTTATCTGGCTCTTCTCTTGTGTTTCTTATTCTTCTCTGAGATGGAATGAACTGAAATGTTTTAGTGGCATATTTTCCAGGCTCTATTCAAGAAAGTAACAATAGTTTACTTTGTGAATAACTGGAGGCTGGGAGATGATATATTGCAAAGGGCAGCAGTAAATAAGACAAACATCTCTTTTTATGATAAAAACTAAAAGTGTGGGATTAAAGGAAATCAAAAGTTTTGTTCACAGCTTACTTTTCTACATGCATCTGCTGAAATAACCTGAGGCAAGAAACTATCTCTAGAATTAGAACAATGAATATAAGTTAAAAAGTGTAAGTCATGAAGTAAAACTTATGCTGTGTGAACGAAAGATGATAGGAAGGTGCAGGATGATTTTGTTTAAAATTGTGATATTAGATTCTTGAGACAATACAATCAATTACCCAAACATGTAGAAAGTGAAGATTTCCAAGCAGAAGGTAAATATTTCTTTTCTCAACGAAGTTTGGAACTAAACTAGATGATTTACAAGGATACTCAAGTTCCATATCTCTAAAAAGAAAACTTCAATTGCCCTTTAAGGGACAGTTGTGTGTATTCAAATAAATTCATATTCTTTCTCTTAGTCATAATTATTCAAATTGCACAATACTATAAACTAAACTAGTCTAATATTAATGAAAAAGTATGCACTGCATCTTCCATATTGCAAATACCCTTTAACCAGGGTATCATATCCAGTTATTGCTGGTTTCAAATTCTAGACTGCTCTAAGATGAGCTGGCATATTTAAGCATAAGGAAGTTACCACTTGTGATTAAGTATGTGCTGTCAAAGGCGGCAGTATATAATTCCGTAACCAAAGTGTTAAAAGTATTCACATGAGGATACTCAAGACAGATAAAAAATGGTTTGGAAATCAGAAAAGCTTTGATCGTGGCTAGTTCATAAGAGAAACCATAAAAGGAAATTGATGAACACTGTAATTCTGAATTGCCACAAGTCTCACAGACTGTCAGACCAAAAATTATTCCCACAAAAGACGGACTGCAGCCAGCGTCAATGAGTCAACTGCAAAGGCATCTGGCATCTAAGGCAATCACCAAGCACACTGATGCCCCCTGCTGGAACTCCTTGAACCATGGCGGATAAATGATGGTCAACCACTAGTTTTGATCTTTCATGCTTTGGCCTGATGCTTCTGAAAGTGTGGCTTCAGTAAGGGATATAAGAGATATATAATATATCAGCAAGAATAATGGATTGAAAGCAAACCCACAAAAGCAATCAAGGCATTTCAATGAGCTGCTTGTAAATCAATAAATGGGGGATGCTTCCAGAATAAATGCTGGGCTTATACTCTCTCCTCTTCCCACTTAGTAGGGCAGGCTACATCAGTTGTGAATATGCCAATGCAAAAACAGACTTAAATTTTAAATTTGAAAAGAACCAGGAAACAGAAAGATCCCTTTAAACGCCTTGACTTAACAAAGAAAAAACAGCCTTTGTTTTGGGTAAATTCAGTCAAACCAGGTGGGAAAAAAAATCTAACAAATGCAGAAAAGGTATAATCAAGAGAGAACAAACCCTACTCTGTATTTTCCTCTCAAACTACTCCCTTCCTTTTTTATTTTTCTCCACATGGAGGGTATGCCTCAATGAGATAAAGACATCTTTGATCATCTGATTGCCCCTTTTTGAATATTATTTTCTGAAATGAGCAATATAACTCCAGTCACTAGATTTGTCTAGAGCAGGGGTGTCAAACTGGCAGCCTGCTGGCCGGATGCGTCACCTGCAAGCATGCCCACCCCGGCTGTACAAAGGCAAAAAATGTTGCAATACGTCACAATACATCATGTCACATGATCGAGTTTGACACTTGTGGTCTAGAGAATCCAAAAATATGCATTTTGATTTAAAACACATTTTAAACAACATCTGATTGATAGAACTCACAGCAGTCCATGCATATGTGCACAAGATAGCTTGGAAGTGATTTCCATAAAAATATAGTTAGTTTTTGATACTACTTAAACTTCATGAGTCCTCATTAATAGTATGAAGTAGTCTATAAACCAAGTGAATGCAAATTTCCAAATTTTTTAAGACCCATCGCTATCAGAAAGTTGATCTGCATTTTCTTCATTCTTCCTAATATGGATGAAATTGTCGACCTCTCGTATCGTCGAAGCAAACGCAGACGAGTAGATGAAGAAAACGCTGGTTTAATCCTCGGATACGCAAGAAGGTGATTGCAATACAAGCTCGAATTCAGCAGCAGAGCTTGTTAGTTGGTGTGTGGTTTAAATCCCCCGCGCGTCCCTCCCATAGCCGTGCCCCCGCGCGCCCCTCCCATAGCCTCGCCCACACCCAACAAGCTCTCCCTTTGTTTGTGGGTGGGTGCTTTCCCAATACAGATAGTCCTCAACTTATAACTATTTGTTTAGTGATCATTCAAAGTTACAACAGCACTGAAAAAAAAAGGCATGACCATTTTTCACACTTATGACTGTTGCAGCATCCCCATGGTCAAGTGATTTATATTCAGATGCTTGACAAATGGTTCATATTTATGACAGTTGCAGTGTCCTGGAGTCATGTGATCAACTTCTGTGATCTTCTGGCAAGCAAAGTCAATGGAGAAGCCAGATTCATTTAACAGCCATGTTACTAATTTAACAACTACAGTGATGTGGCAAGAAAAGTTATAAAATGGGACAGAACAAATTTTTCACTTAGCAACCTAGATCCTGAGCTCAATTGTGGTTGTAAGTCTAATACTACCTATAGTGGGACAACTACCACAAACCAGTGTCTACCACCTAGCTCTTAACTAACATTTCATTCAATCCTGCCTGGAACAGACCTGAATGCAGTTTTGTTGGCATACTACTCTCACAAGGTTTACTCTCAAGCAATGGTACTAGAATTCACTTCACAGGTCTTACTAGAATTTTGCTTTCTGTAATGCTGTTCTTATATGGTAAACAAAAAAATTTCTGCAGCCTATTTAGAACAGTATTATCTAAACAACCAGACAAATGTGCATAAGTATATGTGGATCAATCAATAAATATAGGAGGATAATGTGTACAGAGAAGGAAGAAACATATTTTCTTCCTCTGCCATGATGGAAGGAAAGTTATTTTTTAAATACTAGAAAATCTCTATCCTATGACTGGCCAGTTTCAAAAAAGAAAGAGTAAATAATGACTTGCTGGTATTCTCTGCATCTAATGGCTACCTTGGACTGAGTAATGACTAACAGATGCTTTTCTCTCATGTTCCAAATTAATAAGCATACAAAGAGCACTATGTTGAAATTATTGGGAATCTGCAGATGATGAAGACAATAGAGGAATTGTGGATGTATTGAAAATATTTTGCAAATGGAAAGCCTCACGGTATAACTTCAAGATGATAGACTCACTCAACTCTCATTTTGAGCATAGTAGTTTGTAATTCTTGGGAGTGGAGTAACAGTATGATGTATTTAGAAACTGCAAGGGATTACATAGAAAAGTCCAGAATTAACTTTTAACAGAGAAGAATTAACAGAGGTGCAGGTTGGGAAGGAAATTCTGCAGAACAGGCCTTCCACTTAGGATCTGCCAAATGTCAGTTCCTAGACAATGGAACTCATAATATGCCCATTCTTTGAAATCTGGTGGGACAGGGAGATTAAATTGATCCCACAAGTAACTCAATCCCATGCCATGTAGGGCTTTAAAAGTCAATACCAGTACCTTCAATTGGAATTCGTATACATAACATATCCAAATTAATTTTAGTAGTTCTCCTCAGATGCAATAGAGGAACAGAAACACAAGAGCAGAAACAATTTGAAGGACCCACATGATACTGTATCATTCGGTTTATAGAGTCAGTGTATGTGTGTGTGTGTATAAATTTCTTACTTCATTGTTATCTAAGTCCACAAAATAAAAGTGTTTATTCCTATTTTCTAGTTACTGAAGGAAAACAAGTTTAATTTACTAGAGACATAGAAAAATGTGATTCCATCTACCTGAGGTGAAAAATATAGGCTGACAAATCATATCTGGCTCTTAAATCCCATTTTCTGCATTTCTTCTTATTTCAAGATATACATATTTCTCTGTTAGCAGATTTTTATTTTTTAAATTATGGATAAAAATGAGTTGACAACAAGAACTTGTGCCTGTGATTTTATGTATGTTACTGAGGCATAACTTTGAATTTCTCTTACCATTGCTGTCTTTCCTTCCTAGTGAAATTAATGATTTATAATTTAGCAACTTCTGAATTCTAACTTCCAAACATCAGTTATCTAGCTCTACCCATCTTATTCTTGCATTTTGTCTGTCAGCCTGGAATTTCTTTACATGAGCAAACAAATAAGAAGGAATTCACATGATGAACAGAAGGAGATTCACAAAGAAGGTGAAAACAGTATATTTGTTTTATATATTTTTCTCTAATGATTGAACAAAGTTCTTTTCAGAACAATTGCTAAATATAATGATTTTCTGGGTAAAAACAAGGAGTTAGATTGTGTAATACATCATTTTACCACATGATGGAGATAGACACCTAAAAGAATCTTAGACATTTAATGTAAGTCTGGTTTAAACCATTCAGGGAGAATCATATTGCCCTGTATTCATTCATGTACTTCCTGTTCAATCTTAATTTCATGAAATGAGAATCTAATAGGCACTGAGCTAAATGAACAGTATCTGAAATGTATTTGACTATAATATCAGACTAACAGCCTGTATATATTGGCAATAAGAGGAGATTAAAAAGAAGAGAACAATGGTTAACTAAATGCAACTGTCTCAGAAATTCTGCTGTTTTCATTTGCTTCTCTTTCATTTGCAGTGACCCCTTATAATAGAGGAAGAAATTATATCTGCTTTTAGTTCCATCTCTCCTTGCTTTTCCTTTCATCTGCTAAAATCCTGGGTCTACTTTACCCTAGAACTTCTTTATAGTCTAAAATGCTATTCACATGGGCAAATTACTTTTACTTGTCCATAGACCGATTCTTATTTTCTCTTATTCCCTACAAATATATATTCCAATTTCTCAAAGTTCGTTATCATCAATCTATGGTTCCCTGCTGCCTGGTTTATTACCAATTTTGCAACCAAAATCCATTGCAATGATCTTAACTATTCTTATTTTAAGTCAAAGAGTATGATAATGTATTAATCATAATTACTTGTAGACACTGTTGTTTTGAGAGATGTGATGCAACAGGTATCAATTTACTTTGGTAGTTAGTTAGGATTGTGTTATGGCATGAATAATTCAGGGAAAAACCAGGTTAAGAACAGGTGGTTGGTTAGAATTACATCTGACAAATATAAGAATCTGTTAGCCCAGCATCAGAACCTGTTTGAATACCAGTATCCTGTAACATCTGAAATAATATGGAAGAAAGGTGAACTTCTGGACATTGTGGAATTCAGTTCTCACACAAATGGGTAACCAAATGATACTTATACTGCCATTAGGAAACAGAATGTTTTCTCATCTTTCTCCTGGTTATTGTCACTAGGTTCTGAAAAATGGGAATCAACAAGGTTGTTCATCTGCTCTTAAAGAGGAAATTATAGATATTTTCATTGCAGAAAATATGCACTGATCAACACTAATAGTGCCTTTTGTTCATGTTTGGCTTTAATCAGGGGTGAAATCCAGCAGGTTCTGACAGGTTCTGGAGAACCGGTAGTGGAAATTTTAAGTAGTTCGGAGAACTGGCAAATACCACCTCTGGCTGGCCCTAGTGGGGTGGGAATGGGGATTTTGCAGTATCCTTCCCCTGCCGCAGCCATCAAGCAAGGCGCACCAAGCCACACCACTGTCTCATTTAGCAACCATTCAATGTTACGACAATGATAAAAAACAATAACTATAAAACCAATCTTTGCATTTAATGACTTATCAGATCTGTAAAACAAAAGTTGAATAAAATCATAAGCACAGTTGTGATTTTACCTAGCAACTGTCTTGCTTAATGACCAAATTACCAACCTCAATGGAGGTCGCTAAATGAGAACTACTTGTAATAAAGAATTAATTACAATAAAAAACAAAGGTTTTCAGGAAATAAAGATTTTATATGCTTCCAGAAATAGTCTTTGGAAAGACTACTCCAAATATATTTGGAGACATTCAAGTTTGATTCAACAATTCAAACTGTCTTAATTCAGTTTGAAAAAATTGATTAAATGATTTGGTTGAATCATC
Organism: Grayia smithii; assembly: GCA_032468115.1. NCBI lineage: Eukaryota > Metazoa > Chordata > Lepidosauria > Squamata > Grayiidae > Grayia > Grayia smithii. The sequence continues at coordinate 68,118 of JANHFM010003436.1, read as the reverse complement.
TTCAAACTGAATCCTTCCACACCTCTACTATTTACCTTTCTAAGAGAATTCAAAAACAGAAAGGTAGACAATGCTTTTTGCACTGACTTTGAATTCCATGACAGGGATGGGTCTAAAAAGAAGGCAAGCCAAAACAAAGAAATAGTTAAGTGTCAGAACAGTTCCATGTGTAATAAAGTTATTATCATACAATTTAATTAATATATAAAAACTACAGAACAAGAAATATGATTAATAACAAGTTTTTTCTGAAGACTACTGATCCACCATCATTTCTCTTCACCAAATATTTTGATCTTCAGAATAGATAGATGGGTATAACTTGTATTATATTTCAGGAGGTAATTAATATTGTCATGACATTTTTCCTATCGTATTTCTAATACTATTTTCTGGATTCATAAGCCATCTCAGTAGGAGAAATGTCCAGATGAGTTCTTGCTATTTTAGATGCAATTGGTCTTGTCAATTGTTACAGAAAATGATCATAATTGCTCATCAAGAACAATTCAAGATTATAACACCCATGCTACCAGTATGAGCTTGCCTGTCTTTGCACAATTTCTGTAGGAATTTCTCCTATGTATCATTTATCATCATGAAGGCCTTTTGCATGTGCATCACCAGTTCACATGAATAAGTTACTAAGCAAAAGGAAGTAGCATGTCATCACAGGCTTCCAACAGAGTAGTTGCACTTTGAATGTTTCATTAGTGACTCAATGAAACTTGAGAACTGAACTTGAAACCATGAGGAGACAATGAAGTTCGCCACAGTACAAAGTTTTCAAATTTGCTAATCGTACTTAACATACTTGAAAAAGAGGAGTTAATTTCTCCATAATACATATTATCATTCATAGCTCTTAAAGTTTTGAGTATGGTGTATTCTATAAACTTGCTTCTGAGGCATAGCATTATTCATTTATTTATTATTTATTATTATTTATATTTATATGCCGCCCATCTCCCAGAGGACTCTGGGCGGCTCACAATACTAACAAACAAAAACATTC
>JANHFM010003436.1:56555-67047 GCA_032468115.1 Grayia smithii | reverse complement strand
AGGGCAATAGTCCTAATAAGCAGTCATATACAAAGGATGAAGGGGTTTGCTGAGCACATTAAGTTGTGCTCAAAAAAAAAGTTGTAAGCCGCCCTGAGTCTCCGGAGAAAGGCGGGGTATAAATGGAATTTAAAAAAAAAAAATGTTTGGCTTAGAGGGCCGCTAAACAGCCTGGCAGCACAGAAACCTGTATAGATGGCATTCAGGTGAGCCTTGTGCAAGATATTATGTCAGCAACTCTTAAGGGTATTGCATGGCAAATGGGAGTGGTGTGCCAAGATATTTGCATTCAGTGTTTTTTCCCTAATTGTGTTGAATAACCCAGGAAGTGACTGATGATGAATATACCATATAGGATTTTTTCCCCAAAAGAAAAGCAAGCACAAACACTGTGTAACCTCACTCATCTCAGAATCAAGAGGCAAAAATTGGAACCTTTGATGGTACATTTTGAAAATTTGCATTGCATTAAAACTGTCTTGTAGAAGACCTTTTGAAATGGATGGGTATGCACACCTACAAGCAGTAAGAGGAAACTGGCTCATAACTGGCTCCGGAATTACTCATAAGATGTTTTGTAAATGACAAGAATGTACTCAGAACAACTTAGTCATGTCATTTTTGCCTAAAAAATATGGAAGCCATAGAAGCCATTAAAGAAGCCACAAGAAGGAATAAGCAAACCACAGGTTTTTACTTTTTCTCTTGAAGTATCATTTAACAACCAAAAGGTCACAACTTGGTAAGAAGACTAAATGTAGGCAAGAGAAATCTGAAATTTCAATGGTGGTATGACAAAGTTTATAAAATAATTACCATCAAATGAATCATATTCAATCACTCCTCTCTTTACTGAAAGGACATACAAAGGAGTTTCTGTTTTTCTGACTTAATATATGGGTATTACGTGAGTGATCAGATGATCAAATGTTCTTTTCTTTGTTGCTTGTAAGTTTGGCTTTGTTAAACTTGTTGCAACAAAAACTATGCTGACAGGCTCTCTTTCTTATAATTGTATTCTTTTGCTTCACCAACATTTTCCATTTAAATTTCATTTTGCGCAACAAATTTCATTTAATTAAAAAAAATAATTTTCACGATTATATATAAAGACTTGAAAGTATATATGGCAGCCTTTCTAAGTGTCCTCTATATGTTAGAATACAATTTCATAACGGCTGGGGAAAATTGGAATTCAACACATCTAGAGTGTAAAAAGAGGGTTTGTGATTGATGGTCATATAAGAAACCAAATAAATCTAAATTAGCATTATTTACAGAACTTCTTTTCCTGAACTTAACACACCGTTCTTTCTTATTATTCTCCCTCGTATCTTAAGAAAATTAGCTGATCTTAAAGATACTAATCCTAGAAAGAAGCCAATTTACCCCAAAAGACAAAATAAATTGGGATAATAAGGATTATCTGCAGGGTTAAAAATGACTCCACAGATGCACAGAAGTCTTTTCGCCAGCCAGGCTCATAATAGTAGTCATTCTATAAATGACAAATCACTACTCGTGGTCTCATGAGAACACCTAGGATATACTCTCAGAGTTACCAGTGCACACAGCAATTCTTATTTCTGTATATCAACCATCAGGCATGAAGCCCAACATTAACAATAAAAAAATATTTTTTTCATACCGGTAGTAAAAGATTAAAAACTGCACTGCTCTTACTAAATTGTGGAATGAGTAACTAGAGCTTCACTCAACCATGATTTTTTAAAATTTATTTATACCCCACTTTTATTATTTGAAAAGACATTTAATGAAATAATAGGTTATAAAAGCAGAGATTAAAATTACTTATTTACGTACTATTGTTTACACACTGAAATTTGTTTAGGTTAGACCCTAACATTCTCTGGAGAATCTTCTCAATATTTTGCTAACATTCCTGGAGACTGAAATTCTGGTTGGACTCTAGTCTAGATCACAAGCTCTTATTCTATTATGAGACACCAAATTGTATTGGCTTGTTTTTTTCCTCACGAGATGAGAAAGAAGTGATTTCTTGTATCCTGTTACCTCAGCTTCCTGACTCTTTCCTTGAAAATAAACTTTTTAAATGATTCACAATACTGATTTTTCCACTACAGAGATTTGAATCAGACCATATATATGGCATTTCCCCCTTAGGAAGATATCACAAAGTTACATATGTCTTCAGGTACATGAGTCCATGTTATTTAGAACTGAAATTATAACCATACCTGGATTTTTTTTAATGTAGGAAAATGTATCCTAGTAACTAAGCAACTAATTTCTTTCACTTTCTTGTGAATCTATGATGTAATATCCTTAATATGTTTCTAGGTAAGCAGAACTTATATTTGATGCAAATGTATTACCAGTTCAGTGGAAGTGGCACCAAATGTCTATGCCTACTTTTGAGACTTGGCCATTTTATCTTAGGATACTACCTTGGTATTAAGCTACTTTATGTTCATTATTTAAATATGCTTAGATTGATATTTTAAATGTATATTGTTATTGAGAATTATTTAAAAACTCAAACTATTGTGTAGATCAATGTTACTTAATGTGTTAGATAAGAGAAAGAAAATAAGGAGAGAATGTATCAAAAGTATGTGTCAACTAAGCCTATTTATTCTTATTTAAGAACTGAACAGTTTTATATATTCAAAATATTTCATGTGATATGTAAATGGAAAACACAAACATATTAACAACTCATTTGGTCATAAAAATAATTTTACCAGCCTCTCCCAAATATATTATTTCCTACAATTCATTGATTAAATATGTTGAACACTGATCTCAAAAGGAACTTTTATTGTCTTTGCTAAATGAGTAACTGCCAAACTAGAAAGGAGTGAATACCAAACTTTCAACAACCTCTAAATGAGTTATAGGAAAATTTAAAATTAACTATATGCTTCAGTTTTTCTATTTAGGAAATAATTCCATGCAAAAAATCTCTGTGAATAAGTGATAACTGCTCAGTGGCACCTTTTGAGTACATATATAAGAAATTATGTTATGAGTTCTATTAAACACCATTATTTTTTAAAAGAAGTATAGTCTAGAATTCCTTGTCAGTTTCTTTATTCAATCATAAACTTTATCTAAGTAGCAGAAATTGAACATTCAATACAAATTTGCTATTTAGAAATGTAACAAGTTTCAAGATCATATCAAAAGATTTTATATTATTAAGTTGATGAAAAAAGAGAGCCCACATATATCTTACTTTGATTCATTATTACATAGGATTAGCTCTATCTATCTACCATCTATCTATCTATCTATCTATCTATCTATCTATCTATCTATCTATCTATCTCTATCTATCTATCTATCTATCTATCTATCTATCTATCTATCTCTATCTATCTATCTATCATCTATCTATCTATCATCTATCTATATCTATCGTCTATCTATCTATCTATCTATCTATCTATCTATCTATATCTATCTATCTATCTATCTATCTATCTATATCATCTATCTGTCTGTCTGTCTGTCTGTCTGTCTGTCTGTCTGTCTGTCTATCCTATATCAACACATGTCAGTAGATTTACTTACATGAGAGTTAAGGCATGTAGTTCTCCTTCTTTAAAAGAATACCCGGGAAATACTCAGCTGTTTAGCTTATCTATACAAAGCGTCTTTGTATTTGTTTAAAGTTGGAATTGGGGCGTGCATCTCAGCAGACAGAAAACAATGCATTTTTACATGCAATGTCTCTTACTCCCACTGGTACTTGGAATGAGAGACAGATTGGAATATAACATCATCTGTAATCAGTGACAACAGCTGAGTAGGAGCTTTGGTCTATCAGGAATTATAGAAAGGTACCTCAGAGACTAAACACAATGAAATTGACATATCAAAAAAATTAAAATAAGGGTAAGGAATATAAAATCATTTGATGCAAAATGAAAAAACTGTTAACTGAAAAAAGAGTTACTCTAAATCTCTATCTTGTTTGTACCAAACCACTACATTCAGGGAGTTACATTTTTTTCATGAAGGACACTGAAGAATATGATACTCCCCACTAGATGTCAGAAGTGGTACAGTCCAAAATTCACATTTAATCCTTTAGAAGCCGTAGTATCAACATTATAGTAATCAAAACCGCACAGTTTGCTTTTTAGTCTGATTATGTCTGGAATAGATGTTAAGGCTCATCCATGTTCTTTTTTTAATGATTTCTGTGATCAGATACAGTCAGGTGTCTTTCTCGTATGTCACTATTAATTGCCTATGTATGCTCACTCAAATGTGGCTACAACACTGTCATTAACAACTTCAAGTAACACCAATGTAGAATCTGATTTCAGAATGGAAGGGGAAGGGAAGCAGGAATGATCTTACACTGTATATTTTGCAGTTTGGCTTTGAAGGACAACTCCCATCGCATATCAAAAATAGGTTCTACCAATCTAAAAAAAACCATGCAACTTTTGGGTTGGGCACGATAGAAGAGTTGTCCACATACTATTTAAGGAATGTCTTGTAATCTTTTTTTTTTTTTTTTGGCTGATAGAGATACTGTGTTTTTCCTTCTGAAGTCACATAATATGCCAGACATACGTAAATGTTTTAATGCATAGAAATTTGGATTTTTTTATAAAGGCTTGATCACCAGTCAGAAAAAAAAATCTAGATAGAAACATAATGGAAGCCTATAACTTAAAGTAAATGAATTAGCACTACTCCAAGTTATTGTGTCATCTGACATTGTGTCTAAATACTTCTTTCTCTCTTGGACTAATATTTTTTAAAGTTTATTATAACAGTAACTTTTCCATTCATTTATTCTTCCAGCTTTATGACAAAGCTAACGCTGTAGAAACTTGCTGGAAAAGTAATAAATAATGACTGTATCTACATAACTTTATATATACCTAACACCATTTCTACTATTTCATAATATTAACAGATTTCAAATTGGAATTTATCCCCAAGAAATCTTGTCTACCAAGATTAAACTGGAACTGTTTCCAATTCATTCTTCTCAGTTCTACTTTCCTGTCTTGCCGAAAAATGTTAATAGTCCATTTGCTCTCTGTATTGGATCTACCATGTCCTAAAGGATAAAAGGAAACACTATTGGACTGACTTTGTTCATGTCTCCCCTTCCCTTCCTCTTCTATAGAAGTAAAATTTGATACAGAATATGTTTTCTGAACACTGTAAATAATTCTTGTTCGCTACCAGTAGGTATTTTTTTAAAAAAATTCTAGTGTCATGTATAGAGGAAATTATTTTGTTACTTCTTTTTTGTATGTTACTTGATTCAACCTATACAGAACAATCATATTCTCAATTTGCTATATTTGTCTTTCTTGCTAAGCTTTTTGGCAAGGAGATGTCAAACGAAAAATAAACAGGCTGAACAAATCTAGCAGTGTTTTCAGAATGAGCTGGTAGTTGTCCATTTACAGGAAGAATCCATAAATTACTGACTATCTTAGATGAACTAGGAATTGGTGATAGGTAGGAAAAAAACCATGGGCAAAGAGGAATCTTCTCCTCAATAGCTTTCAGCATTTAGGAAGAAGGCATATGAGCTAGACAAAAAATACGTTTTTTAGGCTTTATCTGTGCATAAGTACATCCAATATGTTCTGTTCTGTTGTATAACACTGCTAAGGAAGAAAAGGGGACAGAATATGAATCTTGAAGATAATATGGATGATCTTTAGAAGTCAAAGAAATCATAACTGTCTATACTATTAATGAAAATATTATTTCATATTTTCACCATTAATCTTAGAAGACAGTCTTCTATACAGTTAGTCTCTATACAGTTAGTCCTCAGTTATGAACACATATGAAACCAGAGTTTACATCATAAGATGTTACAATCATAAGTCAAGTTGACTTCATAACAGTTTTTATAGCAGTTGGTAAGTCAAGCATATAATTGTTAATCAAATTGAATTTCCCCAATGGACTTTTTTGCTGGAAATCAGCAAAAAATGCCATAAACAGTGATCATGTGACCATGGATGCTGCTACCTGTCATAAATGTGACTCAGTTGCCAAACTCCAAATTGCAATCACGTGATGGTGGGGGTTGTGTGACAGTCGTAAGTGTTAAGTACAGGTCATAAATCACTTTTTTCCAAGGCTGTTGTAACTTTGAACCATCATTAAATGAATGGTTATAAGTCAAGGACTACGTAGCTATAGTAGTGTATAATACAGAGAGCAAATTGGTCTAGTGGTTAAGGCACCAGGCAAGATGAAAGGGAGCTGGGTGATCTTGGGCAGTCACTCTCTTTCAGCCCAACTCACTTCACAGGGCTGTTGTAGAGAAAATAGAGGAGGAAGATGTGTGGAATATGCCTTGAGCTATCTGTAAACATAATAAAGGCAGGATATAAATAAATAAAATATAGTTCATGCATTTTCTTTCAAATTGCGTTCACATCATGCCTGCTATTATTTTTTCTGGGTTGCCTAGAAACAAAGCACATCTTGTTTTCTGACAAATTAAGAAGTAACTCTCTGGGAGAGAGAGTTCCTATCAAAGGAAACATAATGCTTTAGAGTAAAATGGGATAATTTCCTTGAAACTTTCAACTGAAAGCCCCAGCTCTTGACTCAATATATTTACAAAGTCTCGCTTTTTCTTACCACCATCATCATTAGGTTTGCAATTTTGAAAAGCACCAGGTATGTCATGTAAACTGAGCCTTGAATGATGCAAAAGGTGTTAATTTTCATACATCAGGCTAAGGCCACAATTTTCAAACCTCTCCTTGCTGCTATTCAGAGATGGGCTGGAAGCCAACTCTGCGCTGCTAAATTTGTTTTCCTATTTAAAGTGTTCATTTGTATTAATAACCCTTTAATTTCTAAATACAGCCACTGTTGGGGTTGAACTTCCATGTCATGTCATTGGGAGTTATTAGGTATTTAATTCCTATGCCCACAAAATCCATATGGACATCATTAAACACATATAGTACAGCATTAAACCTCTGCCCCCACAAAGACCTTTAAAAAAATAGTAATTCCCAACCCCCATTCGAGGTCATGGGAAAGTGAAAAAGGCAAGGAAGAGAAGTTTATATTGCCTTAATTCCCAGAAGCAAGTCTAATAAGCTTTCATTTTTCAACTTCAATACATTTTGGGTTATAACATGCAAAATTTGAAAATGCACCAAAGTCAAATCATATCACCTTTCCCATATTGCCAAAAATAGAAGAAAAGTGACTTGCATGTGAACTAACTAAATATTTAATGTATCAGAATACAGGTTATTGGAATATACACCACTGGAAAAACCCAAATATGTTTTATGTGACAGCTCAATAATATATTTATTATACATAATATTCTCTTTGTGCGTTGGGACATGACTTGATCAATCTTTGGGTGCTGAGGGCAAGCTACTAGGTGCAGGAGAGTTGGTAGTCCTTGGTTAACAACAGAAATTGGGACCAGTATTTGTAACTAAAGTGATGCTTTCATAAAGTTGGATGTCACATGATCATGCCACTTAGCAATAGCAGATGTAGCAGTCCACAGTTACATCATTAAGTGAAGACTATATGTGTGTCACTAAGTTAGGACCTCACTTAATAGCAATGTCCAACTTTCTGCTACCTTCCCCAGTGATTTTACTTGTGGGGGGGAAGCTGTCAGGGAAGGTTGAAAATTATGATCATGTAACTGCAGGATGCTGCAACAGTAAGAAATCGTTAGCACCTGGATCATAATCATATGCCTGTAGGGACACTGGACCAGCTGAGACTTTGAGGGCTGGTTGTAGCTATCACTTGTTCAATGGCATTGCAAATTTGAACAGTTATTAAATGAGCAGTTGTTAAATGGGGATCCCTGTACTGCCAGTGTTTACTTTGTGTGCAGAGAGAGAAAGAGCGAGAAAAAGAAAGATTGAAAAGTAAAGTCTACAAGCATTTTTGGAAAAATAGTTGGGGGCAGGGCAGAAAAATATTTTCCCATAGAACATAGTTCATATATATCCAAATTTAGCTTAAATATCTCATGAGTGAGAACACAGGATTTGTTCCAACATGAGATCAGCATGCATTTGATATTCCTTCTGTTTTTATTTACTTTCCCATATAAGATTACTTTTGCAAGGGGGTGCTATAAATTGAAGATAATCAAATGATTACTGTCCCTGAAATTAGAAGAAACATATTGAAATAGACTAGAAGATTTATCCCATTAGATTAGATCAATATTCAAAAAATATTTCTTTTTCCTAACCAAGAAATACCAAAGCACAAGCTTGAAGAAAAGTCTTTATACTTTGCAAATATCCTAGCCTAATACCCAACAACTCCTTGATATTTCAATCTGGAAGAGGCAAGTACTTCTACATTAAACTGTCCTCCTAAAGCAGGGCGTCAAACTCGATTTCATTGAGACTGCATCAGGGTTGTGTTTGACCTCTGTGTGTGTGTGTCGGTGCCTATGGTGGCCTGAGCACTCTGCAGCGAAAACAGGCTCCCGAGCTCTGTTTTTGGCTGTGAGGGCCTCCTGAAATCCTGTGACAATGAAAACAGAGCTCGGGAGGGCCTCTCCTGAACAGGCTCGGGAGAACCTGTTTTTGTTGGCAGAGGCACCGCGGGCCGATCCTTCACTGTTTCCAGGGTAGCCCCGTGGGCCAGATCTAAGCACCCCATGGGCCAGGTCCAGTCCAAGGGCCTTGTGTTTGCCACCCCTGTCCTAAAAAGAGTGAAAATAACCTTTTAATCTCTGTTTCCCACTAAGCTCCTTTTTTCCACTGCTTGTTCTCATACATTTGCAGTTCCACACTTCATGTGGATTCCAACTTTTTGTTTTGTTTGTTGCATCTAAGACCATTGGAATTAGGAGACTAATAAATTCAAATGCATAAAAATAAATAAGTAAACCTTTGTACCACAATTTTATTTATTTATATTTTGTATTTCTAAACTGCTGATCTCCTTCAAAAATGATGCAATTTTTGTATATTATGTATATCTAAATAATTATAAAAATATATTAAACTTTGAACTTTAACTGTATTTAAAATTAAGTTTAAATTAAAAAATCCACCATTTAAAAAAGGCAAAAAATTCAGTCCATGCTTCCTTTCATGATGTCCCTTTGTCGCTACTATGGCCAAAACTGTATCTGTAAAACAGTTGCTTGCCTTGATCTGACTCCTCTATTAATTTAAGGTTCAGAGTTTTGCAAAAGTACTGATACTTCCTAAAGTGGAAACAACACACTTCTTTCTGTAAACATAAATTTGCCTTGAGTCAATGTCTGGTGACTTACAAACTACAAAACTGATTTCCCCTGGTTTTTGCAGGATGTTTTTTTGACATCCTAGTCTAGACTACAACCCTGAATATCTCAAGAGATCCCCATCAAAGTACTAACCAGGCAAGCCTAACTCTATTTGGCCTTTTAGATTAGTCAGAACCAATAGCTTCGGTATATCTCCCTTTCTCAGTGAATATTCTAACACTGTGATGGCGAACCTATGACACGCATCCAGAAGTGGCACACAATCTCCGGGCACACGAGACATCGCCTGTTGCTCTTCCGGGTTCCAATGTGCTAGCCAGCTGGTTTTCATGTGTGCAAGCACCGGAAACTGGAAGAGCTTCTGATTTCTGGTGTGCATACGAGTACAAAGACCAGCTGGCTGGTGTGCATGCATGTGCCAGAAACAGGAAGATCATCTTCCCTACACACGCATGTGCACCGGGTGGCTGCTCTTCCAGTTTTCAGTGTGCACATGTGCACCGGTCTGCTGGTCTTCATGCGCATCAGAAACCGGAAAACTAGGTGACCGGTGCACATGCACGTGCCAGAAGCCAGAAGAGCAGCTGCCTGGCGTGCGCATGAGCACCGGGCGGCTGCTCTTCTGGTTTCCCACACACACACGTGCTCCCATTTCAGCACTCAGTGCCGAAAAGGTTCACCAACACTGTACTAACATTAAGAAAAAACCCTCTCCATTACCGATTTAAAAGATCAGTAAGAAAAATTATAAGATAGCAAGAGTACCAAGGAAGATATCATCTCCTTGGACTTTGTTTCAAAATCTGTTTTTCAGTTTTCATGAGTCTTCTGAAATCAAATTGCAACTACTTCATTACCATGAAAACAGGGACTCAGATTATTCTTTAAAGGGGTTTTAAGAACAGCTTTGCTTTTATGCTTCTGGTTGTCTAAAGAAGGTTTCAGGAGTGCAATTCAGCTGTGCTATAATACTCTCTCCACTCAGCAGGCCAGAATAACAGACCGATGGCAAGCGTTGCACACATTTAAAAGGGTGCATTTGTTTTTTGTTTTTTTTATTAAAAAAGTTTTATAAATTTTTTTACAATTAAATTTCAATTTAAAAAGAACCCTTAACATCAATTCAATATATAACCCTCCCTCCATCGACTTCCCGGAACAAATTACACATATATATATATATAAAAAAAGGAAAAATTATTAATATAATTACTAAATTTAACATCAATTTGCTAATCTTATCTGTAT
>JANHFM010003436.1:42202-53058 GCA_032468115.1 Grayia smithii | reverse complement strand
CTCCCCATATTCCTTTTGCTGCTCCATGGCTGCTAGCGGCTCTTGTATTTAAACTTAGCGGTTTAAATACAAAACACTGCCAATCAGCTGTTCATTTTTTCCAGCAATTTTGCTGTTGCCGCAGCTGCCACCACTGCTGCCACTATCGCAGCAACTGCCCCCTCTCGCCTCACCAAATTTATACATTCGGTATATAAGACGCACCCAGATTTTCACCCTCTTTTCGGGGATAAAAAGGTGCGTCTTATACTCTGAAAAATACGGTATATATAAATTATATATAATATAACTTATTATATAGTTATATATAAACTATATAATATAAACTATATAAGTTTATAGTATAAACTTATACTTATAGTATAAGTTTATACTATGAGTATAAACTTGAGTATTCTTTAGAAATGGTGCTAGATATGTGTTTAAACACAGGGCAAACGTTCTTTTGAGATAGCCTTGTTACTTTACTGCACAGAAGGTTAATTTAAATTAGGAAAAGAATCTGGATTCCTTCTGCAGCATGTTCTTGATTCTGTCATCACTGGGTGCATTGCAGGTTTTCCACAATTTCTGACAACAAGGGCTGCATCTTGCCTAGAAACGGAGAGAGGATGAATTCTGGTCTCACTTTAGGCACAAAGCCAGTGGGTGACCTCGAGCCTGTCACTCTCTCTCAGTCCAAGAAAGGAGGCAAAGATAAATGACTTCTGAAAAACCTTGCTAAGAAGACTACAGGGACTTGTCCAGGCAGTCTGTAAGAAACAGACATGATTAAGCAGAAGGAATATCTTTTCTACTTTTATGGTTTTGGATAAATACTTCATTCCAGCTCCATATCATTCTATGGCAACTACCGGGTATTGCTGGCCACAAGACAGATCTGGATTTGCTGCTATGACTGTCATTCCTTTACAGAATTTCTTGAAGACATATCTCATTTGTTTATTTTATTTATTTTATTTTATTTAAATTTCTATGCCGCCCTTCTCCCGAAGGACTCTGGGCGGCTCACAATAAAAAACATAGATAATATAAAAACATGTAAAAGACAAATACAGATATAATACATAACATAAGACACAACAACATACAACATTAAAACATTAAATTAAACATACAAGCAGCCTAAGAATAAAAAGATGAGAAACACTGGGGTTACCTTAACTGACACCTGTGGGTAAACTGAACAGAACTGCCCAAAAGCTTTAATAACAAATATTTTTTAATAATCAGCATTGATTTGATTTTTAAAATTAGCTATAATAATTTTACAATTATGTTTTACATTTTGCATGTTTTAACATTGTTGAACTGCGTTATTTATACAGATATACCAGAAAGTAAATTTAAGATTTCAGCTTATTAACATGGTTAACAAGCAAATTTAGTACTGTCCCCATTTTTCACTGCTGCTCATAATAAACATTCTGATACTTTCAGAGGCATCATTTAATGGTGGGCACTTCAATTCTATCAACCTAACTGGCAGAAACGTTGGCAGGAGATTTTGGGAATTACAGGGTTGTTCCATTTGTAGTGCTTTTAAAAAGGCTGATCAATGACATATCAACAACATATTAACATCACAACTGAATCATTCAAACAAGCAAAAGATATGTTTTTTTATATTTAACAAGCAATGAAAACAATAATCTCATTTGCTTTGTAATTCTACTAGAAATATAAGAAATTAAATTGTGTGTGTGTGCGCGCGCTTGTGAGTCAGTGTTGATTCCTAGACAAATCCCTATAGGTTTTTTAAAGCAAGATTTCCAAAGTGGTTTGCCATTGAGAAAATGGGCATTGGTCCTACCGTGGCACGCCCTTTTTCTGCGACATCTCAGAAGTGACCAAGCCCCACCCTGCTTTTCGCTTGGCCTGTGGTCCAGGAACTCATGCTTGCATTGTTTGAGTTGTCTTTACAGCTACTATTGTAACCTAGGCCCAAGCAGGTGAACTGATGCAATCAGTTCTAAACAACCATAATTTATTAGAACAGCTGAGAATTAACTCATTCTCAGCATAGTCCAAACTAAATCAAAACAAATTCTTCATGACACAGTTCTTCGACCTTATAACCAACCTTTGTATACTTTGGCACCCTGCCAAAGGCTTTTCTTGGCAAAAATTCAGAAGCAAGAGACAAATAAGTACAGCAAGACAAAGAACCCAAGAGCCAGTGCTGGTCTTTTAAGCCTTCTGGGAGGGGCCAATCATCTCTTGGCCTTACTCCCAAGTTCTTTTTGTTTTAGCTGCTCTTTACTTCTGGCAGCTTTTCTCATGTGTGCACTAGGAACAGGCTCCTCCTGTTCCTCTGCCTCTCTGCTATTCGCCTCTGGAGGCTCTGGAGTCTGCGCATTGCTCCCAGATGGCCCTGGCCCCATCTATGCCTCCGACGCTGAGCCTTCATCTGGTCTTTCCCCAGAGTCCAGGATTGGCCCATGGTTCTTCATAGCCTCATCACTGTCTGACTCTGCTGCAAGCTCCGTGGGCTACTAGCGGACCACAACAGCTACCTCCTCACTGAAACTTGGGCAGGAAGGAGGAGGACAGAGTGTGGCCCAAAAAGAAACATACAGCTCAGTCTCAACAGAAAACAGACGATTCAACCCATCCTTGGCACTCCTGGGAGCTTGCAGGAGAAAGGGCTGAGAAACTATGATTGGCCCAAGGTCATCAAGCTGGCTTTATGCCTAAAATGAGACTAGAACTTTATCTGAACTTTATTTGTATTCCACTCATTCTTGAAAGGTGTGGAGAAGTTACTCACAGCATATTTTGACTACTTCAGCACAACAAACAGCAGCTTAAAAAATGGGAAATGTTCTACGAAGCCAAGTGCAGTCATAGCCTATTCCCAATTTTTCATGAGAGAATCTGAAATGGGTCATCAAAATAAAACCTCTACTTCAACCATTAAGTAGAGCTAACTCAAAAAGAAAAAATATTCATACCATAATATTTCCTAGAGTCTTCTTTGATGGTACCCAACAAATTTCCTCTACAAATGAAACTTCTTATATTTTATAATAATTGGTAATCTAATATGCTATCCCAAACCATTAATAGACTTTGCTAAAAAGAAAAGTTTTGATATAAATTACAACCAAAATCTAAATTGCTTTTTATTTCATGCACAGCAGAAGAGAAAATAAACACACAATATTCATGTTTCAATGAAAAGGTCAATGAAATGCCAAAGAGTGTCTGAAAGAAAAGGGCACCCTTTGCCATTTTATAAAAGGTTAGATGATCCCTCTAGGACTTAAGTAGACAGAAGGGAATATGGAGGCCTCTAAACCTTTTTAAAAGTTAATCAAAATCACAGAAATTCAAAGAGTAAACATTTCCATTGGTCTACAGTAATAAAATTAAACAGATTTATGGAAATATAAAAATAGGCTGCCAATTGTGGCTCAAAGATTGCAGATTGCCACAGTCGAGTTAGGTACAACATATTCTAAGTAAAGCTATAGAGGAATATGGCAATAATGTTAAAGAAAGGCTACAAGTCATGTTATCTAAATGTCAATTTAGAAGGCAGAAAAAAAAATTAAGATTACCACAACTTGATTCTCTTTTGACTGAAAAGTTGACAAAGGGAAATTCTGATAGGTTTAAAAGTTTCTGCTTTCTTCAAGGATTTTTTTTTTTACTTTCCAATCTAGCCATGACCCTGGAATTCCAAACCATTCTCCCTTTCCAGTACTGCCAGGTCCCAGTACCCACTAGTTTCCAAGATCAGCCAACAATTCTTTTTAATCTGCTCTAGAAAGAAAAAAGTAGAAAGTAATCTTGTGGAAAAAAAAGTCAATTAAATAGTCAAAAGACAAATGATGTGTTGTTAAAGACAGTGATCCACTGGTAGCCTGATATAGTTGTGCGAGTTGCTCTAAGTTTGTATGGAAGTCAGTTGCATTCATAATTCATAGTCCACTCATTCCAAAAGACAAATTTAACTCATGTATTTTCCAAATATACATGATATATAAAAGGATCTATAAAATGAAAATATTCTGATTTGAATGATAGATTATGCTATGCTGTTAAGTGAAGGATGTTGAAGTTTCATTAGTGTGTTTTGGTTAGACTGAAATACAAAAAAATTCTGGATGATTTAGAAACTGCTGTGATCCTTATTAGTCAGCCCAGTGCTTAATTATTCCTAAATATGCATTTTGAGGTGAATGAATAAAGAGATTGTAAAAGGGTAAAAAACCAGCAAGCCATTGTTCCTTATGTCACAACTTAAAGCAGTAAATTACACTTTCCAATAAAAAGCCAAATGCTTATTAAACTAGTATTCCCAGATAAGTTTCCCCTTTGAACTTTAACATATATAGCTGTATTGTCAAGTATATCTAAAAATATTTATATGGATTCCTTCATATTCATGCTATTTATTCAACTTGCCACATAAGGAGTATCACCAACTTCAATCTAAGAAAGTTTCAGGTTAAGAATAGCTTCTGGACAAGGCACAAAATGCAAGTAATACATCACAAGTAATACATCACAAGTCCAAGTAGTTAGTTTTCAGTTATGATAAAATTCTGTGTTATATATGGTCACTTTCACAAGCCCTTTCAGATTTAACAGATACATCCAGAAATTCAAACTACTTCATAATTATTTTACATACTGCATTTTTCAGATGTTTTGTTGAAAGTTCATTCTAGGATGCTATTTGGTTTAAATGATGACATCATAATAATTTTGAAAAAGAGGCTCCACAAATAAACGATATAAAACAGATCTACTCCCATTATCTGATTCCAAATATATGAAATATATTTGTTTAATTACTTAGGGAAGATAGTTGGGAAATAAAAAATTCTTCAGGCAAGCATGAATAGGAGACCTAGTATAAGCCTGTGAGACCTTTATTGGAAGCATAGATGGTTGACTGAGGTTCTGTGAGGTTCTCTAGCTTTGATGACACTGGAAATTTGGACCTCAGAGAAGTCACTCTCGTAAACCTATATGTGATACTTTTAACCAAAATAGTGCTTGATCTGAATTTATTATTTGTTTCATTTGTCTACAATTTTTAAATTAATTCTCAAAATCTTTATGTCACTGCAGTATGGAACACCATGACTGATAGGGTATAGAATATTCCCAAGGTCTTGGGAAGGCACTCAAGATTTTATTATTTTTCGACAGGTCATTTGAAGGATGCTGGTGGAAGGGGTGCTTTAGGTAGGTGAGATATTGTTTCATTTTCTGTTACTTTATTTGGTTTTGTTTTGACTATATGCCGCCCTGAGATTTAGAGAATAAGCAATAAATTAAAATGTGCATAAATAAATAAATGCTAAGCATTTTTCACTGTGTTTTAAGAGGAAGTGTCACTTACCCTGCAGTATTCATCAATTGGCTTTAATCTTTTCACAGCTACATCTCGAATGTGACTTCTTCGGAATAGGATTTTCCCTGGTGACAAAGAAGATACAAAGATTAAATATGTATCTTGCCAAAAATGGTTTATATCACGATCATTCTGATTCACATATAGATGGAAATAGTTGATACATTCTACCGTATATTCCGGCGTATAAGACGACTGGGCATATAAGACGACCCCCAACTTTTCCAGTTAAAATAAAGAGTTTGCCAGCCATGCATCTTGCAAGGTCAGTACCCGGCATATAAGACAACCCCCCACTTATCTGAAGATTTTAATGGATTAAAAAGTCGTCTTATACGCCGGAATTTATGGTACTTTATATCTAAGTAGCCATAAATGGGTTTTGCTAAATTTATTTATTCTGAAATTTTTAGAGAAGGAAAAGTGCATAATTATTCATATTTATATCACAACTATTTCTATAGTTGTTTTAATAAATACAATGTTCAAACATAACTTTCACTTACTTGTATATTATTACACACATTTTGAACTAAGAATTGTAATATAATATTTTGTTTAAAAGTACACAGAAACAAACAAACATTCTCACTGATTCATTCACCATTATTTCCTTCTACTTCATTCCATTTCCTATCTTCTAACAAAAGCTATATGTTTCCTTTCAAAGAAATATCATATATACGTACTCCAGAAATGGACAGAAATCTATAAACGCTTGCTTAAAATGCATACAAACACATTTCTCTGACATCCTTTAAAGAAGGTAACCAAGTTACCTTTAGCTTTCCATGTTTTTTACATCAACATAAATCCATCCCAAATGGATAGAAATTTCTTTTAAATTCATTGACAATATTAGCCTAACGGAGTTAGATCTATTTTTGTATACTGACAGATGCATATTTCATTCAATAATACTCCAAATTCAGTCATATTCTGAATTCAGCCATCTGCCGAAGAAGACGAAGATACAATATTAAAAAAGCACAGTCTTATTAAAATTAGTATGCACAGACACAAAAGGTAATCCAATGTACGTATACTCAAAGGTTTATTTAAGATGGAAAAAGCATGAGAAGTAAAAAATCTGCTAAATTATTAATGGAGACTAATAAACGTGTAACTACGAAGTATTTAAAAGGCATTGCTGATATTACTGGCATTGCTGGCATTACTGAGAAGATAGTTAGAGCTTATTGCCATGGACATAATCTAATAGTGTCATTTTTATTGTCCTCTACTTGACAGCTATGATTTGTTATCCCATTTGTATTAAACTGTTGCTCAGAGTTCATAATTCTGTACAAGAAATTGTCAATCTGATAACACCAACACAATTTTAAAAAGTCTTCATTTGGCTGCTGCAATTTGTAGTTACCTAGTTCAGTCCTCCTCTTAGAGGAAGAAAGTAGAAATATTAAAGCACACCCTGAGGATGTAGAAAAGTAGGTTAATAAGTTCTTATGTAAGGTTTACCACAGTCAGACAAAAAGAGAAATAAGAAAGAAGGGATATAGGACTAAAGTATGTGAGCTAGCAGTAACAGTAGGAAAGATAAGCAATTAGGTTCTGGACTTAGTATTTTCAATTATACATCATGCATGCATATAACAATTCTGTAAACCCTATTAAGCTTTAAATATAATGTATACAACTAATATGATTCATTCAAAGAAGATCTTCATAATAGTTCATGTGCATAGATGATTGGATTTGCATTCAATTTTGTCAAGAATAGCAAGACCAAAGCTACTGCTTACAGATTTCTAGAAAACCAGGAAAATAATATATTTATACACATTGCCAAAAGTAATTACAATGAAGTATATTGGTCTAGCTCCAGGAAAGGAAAAGAGTTCAGCTGGCAAATCTCAAATTGGCTTTCCTTTAAGCCTTCATTAGAGCCATATGATCTACTTCAGCAATAAAAGGAGGGATTTTGTTCCTAACTTTAGAATAGCAAGTACGAAATGATGAATACATGGAACCATAAAAAGCCTTCCCCTTTTAAAGAAAAACCTTTCTCCCTTATCTGTAGCTATTCTTACTATGCTCTGAAGAAATATAAACATAGAATTGGTACTCCAGGACAAGCTTCTCACCAGGAAATTTTTTGCAAGAATCTAAAAGGCGATGAACAGTTAAGTCTCTGTTGCATACAATAAAATTTGCAAAGCATCAATATCAGCAGATTGCTTGAACCAAGCTGACCATAAGCAAGAGAAAGGCAGCATTGGACAGAAAGTGTTCTCGTGACTAAATAGAAAGTTCATCCCACTTGATAATCAACAAACTGCAATAATATATACAATTTGTGCCCATAATGATTTCCTAAGGTTCTTAGAAGCACCTATCACTTTATTGCAACATCACTCTGATCTCTCCCTGAAGCCAAATAAAGCAGAAACTCGACAGATAAAAAGACAACATATAATGCTAGCAAATAGTGGCAGAATCGTATCTTTAAGTCAAGAAATCCCTGCTGTCACATATTTGGCATATTTATCTGACAGTCAGTTTGAAATGTTGAAATCATACATTGACTGACTGATGAAGCAGTTTATTGAGCAGTTAGACTAAAATACCAGACAGCAATCAAATGCCATCCACAATTTAAAACAAGAATATACTATAAGAAATAGATTTTAAACTCTAACACAATTACAATTATATTCTGTATTCTACTCAGCTTCAAACTGGCACTTAAGTTAAAACTCATCAGGGCATCCAAGAATATTCCTAATCAGTGATAATATGATTCTTACAACATGTCATCCATAAAAAACATTGCAAGATCTTAAATATGAGCAATGACTCCAAAAGGCTTACAGATCTGCTCAAGCTTCTTCATTTCAGTCTTGATGCATCTTAGAGAGCACAATTAAATAGAATTTACACAAATGCACAATTTAAACTGTGCATTTCATGAGGAAAATGAGTAGATACTGTTCCATCCTTTCATTCATGCTGGCCTCTCAGTAGCAACATTTGAACCAGCATTCTGATATGATCCAGCAAGGCTGTTCTTATTATTTCCTGCAGAAGGTCTCACATTCAATTCTCTAAAACAAAGCCCTGTTTAAGTCTGTGCAGAACTGGTGAAAGTTAAATAGGCGTTGCAGATGAACTAAACAGCTGCTTGCCTGGCCTATGTGAAAGATGGCAGGAGATACAATTCAGCATCTGTAGAAGGGGTGTTGATTCTTACCTGAGACACACCTTCTTGTTGGGTGTAGACAGCAGCCAAATATGGGTTGTACTCGTCTGTTCAGATTGAAGGACTGGGTCTGTAAAGTTGTTAAGTCCCGCCTCTCTAGTCAGGTGACTCCAGCTTTTGGCGAGGATGAAGATACAGACTCGACGTGTTGGAAATCAGACAGAAAGGACAGAAAGGAGGACCAGACTGACAAGGATGGGGCTGGCTGCTGTCTACACCCAATAAGAAGGTGCGTCTCAGGTAAGAACCAATGCCCCTTCTCCATATTGGTGGAGACAGCAGCCAGATATGGGACATACCAAAGCTTAAAGCCCTTACTACAGGAGGGAACCAGTCTGGGCCGAAGTCTCCCCAACAGAATGATCTTATTGCAGCACTCTCTGACCAATGCGGCTGCTGCCAAAAAAACAAACTGTCTAACACATAACATAAAATTCAAACAAAGATGGAAACCAAGAACCCGCCCTGACCTGCTTGCAGGGAAGCCAGGATAGCCAATGCCACTGAAGAAACTGCGCTACGGGTAGAGAACACTGGAATTTGTGCTGACCGCAACAAGAATGTCGGCTGTCTGTCATCAACTTAAAATGTCAAATCCAGTCATCAATGGTTGATGACGCAACCCTGGCTTCCAGGAGCGATGGAGGGAGGAATGAGAAACAAACTCCATCTGGCACAGCTCAGCAGATCTAGTATGGAATCCGAAGATCCCTCCGGATGTCCAATGTGAGCCCATGGTGTCCCAACTGACGAGTAGGATGAGGACAGAAGCAATGGAACTCTTTTCTAGCCATAGCTGGAAAAAGGAGTGAATTAGAAAGGAACAATGGGTCAAGATGCAGGACCAAAGGGTTGCTTGACAAATGTAAATCACCACGGATGGAAGGGCCACCTCTCTGACATATGTCCAGCAATAAATGCCCCTCTTTGAGACAAGAGTCGAAGACTGGAAGTCCATAAGTCCCATATGGCACTCCTAAGAAGGAGTTCACAGCAACAGTTGGGTCCCAAAGGAGATAGTTGGTCTCTATAGGGAAATCCAGTTTGCCCCAATCAGAATCTCCGGACTGATAGGCGCTGGGACAAGGCGGACAGAGCACCACCATTTGGGCCTGAACCAAGCTATCACCCGTCACCTGAGTGTGTGGGATACGAGCCCAGAAACCAAGCCGTCGTGGAGACATTCCTCTCTCTGGGAAAGGATGGTCAACAATGGGAATGCCCCTTGCCATCCCTTTGGCTCCAAAATGCCCAGCAAGAGGCTGATAATATGTTCCGAGGAACTCTCCAGGCATTGCCCTGATCCAAACGACACAGAATGGGAGTCGACCTCCCTCAGAGCACCCCGCTCAAGGACCGTCAGGGGAAGCCACTGGATATCCAGATGAAGGAATGCCCCAAGGCTGCTCAACGCTATGCCTGAGAAGTCCTCTAGGGTAGAGCCAACTACAGACTGAAATTCGATCACCCCAAACCTCTCAGGCCAATGAGGTGTGGCCAGACTCACCTCTGTTCAGTCCTCCAGTATCTCGTGCACCTCCTAGAAGGAGAGGAAGCTGAGAAGAGCCAACAGGAACTCTCGGATCAAGGACTGCAGATGCATCCATTACTTTTGCCCGAAGGCCGGAAGGCAGGTACGGATCCACGATCACTCTTATCAGTCAGAGGCCACCATCTGAGTCAGTCCGTTGGCTGATGGATGTCCCCTAGATGATCTCCGCCCTCCAATTGACAAAGGTGAGCAGCTCAAAGTCAATATACTAGGCTTATCCATGAGACCCATTGACCTGGAGTTATCTGGGTGATAGAAAGTAGACTAGTGGCTATGATTCTGTCAGAAAACCAGCACGGAAAGGGAGAATGAACTCTGAAAGTCAAGAACCAACCAAACAGTTCACAGGTCCCACCAATTGATGCTTCTCTGAAGGTTGCAACCCGGCTGGGGACTGCCACCAGGTGAGAGAACTGAAGACGTAAGTAGTAATCAGGGTCTACTGTCGGGAAGAACTCTACCCCGCCTTCAAAAGCAAAAGAGTATAGAAGGCCTCCTAGCCTGAAAAAAGGTGCATAACATTTTTTTTATTTATTTATTTATTTATTTATTTATTTATTTATTTATTTAATTAATTAATTGTATTTATATGACACCTTTCTCCCGAAGGACTCGGGGTGGCTCACAAACAATACAAACAATACAAAATCAATAAAACCTTTTAGAATAAATACAATATAAAATTACTAATAAAACGATAAAATCTAAAATTG
>JANHFM010003436.1:19091-30787 GCA_032468115.1 Grayia smithii | reverse complement strand
TATACCATAAATTCCGGCGTATAAGACGACTTTTTAACCCATTAAAATCTTCAGATAAGTGGGGGGTCGTCTTATACACCGGATACTGACCTTGCAAGATGCATGGCTGGCAAACTCTTTATTTTAACTGAAAAAGTTGGGGGTCGTCTTATATGCCCAGTTGTCTTATATGCCGGAATATACGGTAATCAGTATATTTGTGAGCACATGTGCAGGAAAGCAATAATTAAAAACAGCCATGAGTTTGTTACAAACCGGCATGTTTCCTTTTCTGAAAATGTTAGTGGTTTAACAGATGGGGGAATATCATGGACACAGAATACCTTGACTTCAGCAAAGCAATCAGGATTCAACTTTCTCATGATGATTTCACTAATAACACAGTAAAGTATAGGGTGGATAATGTAACCGTTGGATGGATTTATAACTGGATGAATGACCATACCCAGAAAATATTCATAAATAGTTTCACATCAGTTTAGAAAGTAATATCAAGCAGACAGTCACACGGTTCTGACTTGGGCCCTGAACTGTTCAATATTTTTACTAATGACCTAGCTAAAGAGGCTAAGGAAATAATTATCAGATTTTCATATAATGCAAAATAAGAGGAATGCTTAACATTTTAGCAGAGAAAGAAAAGATTCTTAGAATTCTGGAGAGAGCTTTTTGAGTTCAATAGAGAGAAACATAAAATCCTCTTATCTGGGGAGAAAAAAATTAAAGGGATAAATATATGATTGGGTAGACTGGAAGTTTTCTTGGTAGTATATTAAAAGTATATAGGTATTCTAGAAAATTACAATAAACATGAGCCAAAAATATGATGCAAATGTTAAAAAGGGAATTGCTATTTTGAGATATATTTACAGAATATATACAATATATAGAATTCAGATCACAAAATTGTCTCACTCTACCCTGTCTTTCAAGCTTGTATGTCCATTCATATTGAGGGACAAAATGTTGGAAGTCTTTAGACATCTAAAGGGTTGTCATATGCCCTTGTCTCTTGTCCCAGAAGGCAACCAGAATCAATGGACTGAAATTATAGGAAGTAGATTGCAGTCTTCCTTAGAAGGAATTTCCTCATAATAAGAGCTGTCAACCAGAAAAATAGCTTTCCTGGGGAAGTGGTATGTTCTTCAGTAGAAGACTTTGCTACCAAATCTCACTGGCACAATCCTAGAATCTCCCAAATGGTTCAGCAAAATGGTAGCAGTTAACAGAAGGGGGAGCCTTCTGTCTTTCCCAGCCCAGCTGCTTTCAGAGATTATGAATCTTGGTAGCTGCAGAAACCTTTTACTTAGGCTGAACTGTCACTATTTACACTACCCACATATTATACACTATCCACAATCCTGGGAATGTACAATTTAAGACAGTATGCATAATAGTCAAGTTTAAATTAAAACTAATTTTCTGTTTCTTCCTTTTTGCAATCAGTAGCCTGATCTAACGAGCAATGAGCTACAATAGAGGAATACGGGGTCTTTCATGAATCAAAAACCAGAATCATTCTTTCTCATGGACTGTTAAACAAGAGCAACATCTCAATCAACACATCTAGGCAAGATCTAAGAAATGTGGAAGAATTTGACAAGTTGGTAACTAGGTTCAGAATTTCTGCGAGATCATGGTTTGTTGAACGAGCTATGATATTCTGGTTCATATATAAGATTAAGCCATAAAATTGTTCACAAGTTATAGTGATTGAGCCAAATCAAATCAGACTTTTCTCATATAAATGCCAACTCTATATTCAGCTAAGAAGAAGACTGGAAATTGGGCGAGGTATCTCTCTGAATCATAATAGGCTGCTCATGCCTAATGTTGCAGTACTCAGCTATTTTGAAAGGAGACTGCAGACAAGAAAGCCTTTTGGAAAAGGTTATTTTTCTGGGTCAGCAGGACTTTTTCTACTGCCTGAAACAAAAGCAAATAATTAAAGTGTCTGATCTCCCCAATGAGATACCAATATATAGTGGATGTAAAATAGAAGCATGAATAATTTTAAACATAACTGAATTTTCAGCCAAGACTTGGGAATTCTGAATGTTTCAGTTTCAACATATTAAAAAGGCATTAGCTCAGAGAAGTCTTTTTAAATTAACAATGCTCTGTTTCTGTAGGCTTGTGATCTACAGTATCTCTAATGAATAAAAAATCCTGTGATATATATGAAAATCAATAGAGTTAACCTTGACTAGAGTCCTTCCCCCCCTTTTTTTGACCCATATGAACCTTTGTTATGACAATTATAAAACAGTTTGTTTGATGACACTGAGCTCTATTAACCTAGTCCCCATCTGGCGACAAATGTCTAAAAAACTAAAATGTCTAGAATTATATATGCACTGATTTGTTATAGAATTGGGAAGTGTGTGTAAAGTGTGTGTATAAATTATGCCATTAAAACAGCTGAAGGTGGGTTTCACAGTACAATGTAACTCCCACCTCATTGTTTAGAGACAAAGGTCTCAAATATACTTTGGTTTAATTCTGAAAATAGAACAAAATCATGAAACATGATACATACGTACATACATACATACATACATACATACATACATACATACATACATACATACCTCACCAGATAAAAGAATAAGATTTAGAGGGAAAAGCCTAAATTAGAGGGAAATTCCTAAATTATGAACTACTTTAGACCTATTGCTTATGCATCTATGGAGTTTCTCACTCAGATTGTCAGATATTGCTTATCTAGTAATATAATTATTCTATTATTTCTATTGTTATTACTACTACCATTTTAAGTCATTTCATATATGCTTGTTTAATAGTTTTGATATGTATACCAAGGAAAGTTCAGCTGTAAAAAAATAAGTTTCACAGCAAACATCTTGCTTTAATTTATTCTTTTTCTAACATGTCTAAGATCCAGATCTAGTTTCCTTGGCAGTCAAAGAGTTCCACCAAAACCATGTGATCATAAGGAACATAAGGCTGCTCCAACGGATTGGCTGATGGGATTGGGTTTCTTAATTTTTCATCTGTTTTTAATTGTTTTAAATATTAATTTAAATTTTAATTAATTAACTGTTTACTGTTGTTTTAATCGCTGTGAGCCGGCCCGAGTCCTTCGGGAGAAGGGCGGCATATAAATTGAATAAAATAAAATAAATAAATAAATAAAATAAACAGCAGAAAGTTGAAGGCAACCTGAAGCATGGATAAAATAACTTTTATTGTTGTAGCAGTGCTGCTTATGACTACTATCCTGAAAAGTACATTAAAGGGAAAGCATATGTACCTTTATTCAGGAATGAAACCTATTAATAGAATGCATGCATAGCAATCTGTGTATTCACTCAAATTTCAAAGATCCAAATTTGGAGTACACAGAATACCGCGAGTAAGAACTTTCTCTCTTTAAAACACTCTACTAGGAAGAAAGCTTCATGAAGCACCAGTGACTGATAGAAGCTAAATCCTGGAAAACTGGAGATGACACTATTGAAAAGCAAAGTAAAAAGTAAATGTAGTCAAGGCTTTCTTTTTCTTAAAATGTTCTTAACTTAAAATGTTACATATCACTTTTTGTAATGGGCAAGAAATAAATTTTGCACCCATTAACATAATTTTGTTCCCGGAAAACACCCTTTCCCTTTCTTGTCTGTTTTTAAAAACGAGGGAGGCTTAAGATGTTGTTAGAGATGAATATCTGAAAAAGCATTAATACATAAATGGCTAACAATTTATAGCATCATAACCTGCTATAAGTATTGCTATGTAAAACTTTACAAAATTAGGTGCAGATGAAATCATACATATCAGCCATTTCAGGAGTCCTTTGTATCCTAAATATGTATTTCTCCATTGCAAGTAGAAGCAATCTGTATAATATTTATATATGGGAGACTAAAGACAATTTCACTTATAAAAAAGTAGTTGCTAGCTGACTTAGGAAAAGGCTATGGAAATACTATTACAATGGAAAATATTTTGTGATTCTTTTTTTAAAAACAAAATATGTACTCATGTATAATCCATCTTTCTTCCAACCAGAGACTTCATAAACATTATCTGTGTTGTTAAATCTGTTGAGATTATAAATCCTCCATAACAGACATGAGCAAAAAGAAAAAAAGTTGTAATCTGCAACTTTTTCTTAACTGAAACCAACTAATTCCCACTGTTGTGTATTAAGCAGTTGAAATGAAATGGCCGTAACAACAGATGATCTTGTACAATTCTCACTCAAATACATTATTCAATTCTACACATATGGGTTAAATCTAGATTCAGTCATTTTAAAGTATATGCACACTTTAGGACACACTTTAGTTTTGACTAAATTGTTAAATTTCTAGGTTCTGGTTAAAAAAAATCCCACTAATTTCTGCAACCCTGAATATCTATCTCCACTGAATAAAAACAGACTTCTACCATCCAAGCAAAGTGAGAGAAGTACCAATATATTGCTGCATGCTGTTAAAAATGTGTATTGCTTGAGCAAATCCTCAAATGTTGTTGTTTGAGAAAGGAAATCTCTTAATTAGTTGCCACCCAATTGTAGTGTGTCCTTGGTAAAAACATTTGTCTTTTACTTATCTTGGTGGTTTTCTATCAAACTGCAGAAAAATACTTTTAGCATACCAAAAGGATTTCTTAAAACCTTTAAAGTGGGTTTGATACTTTAAAATTATTAGAGCAGTTAGTAGGGCTCTATTACCCTTAGAACAAACCCTTAAAAGTCTGCTTATAAAAATTGTCAATATTCAAACTTCTTCAGGGATCTAACAAATTCTTTCACTATAGCTATAGCTATATGTGCTATTTCCATTATGAGTTACTTTTTCAAAGGTTATATCTACATGGGGTAAGAATTCTTAGTGTGATTTTGTTAACAATAAAAAAATTAGACAACTGATGGTGTAATATATATGTTCTATACTACAATTTGCAAGGAACAATTCAATCTTGATTACAGGTGAAGATTTGATTTTTTTTTAGAATAACACTTTTAACAAAAGGGCCTGTTAATTGAGAGAGGGTACCTAAAGAAAATAAGACTCCTTTTTGTAGCTCTTTAAGATTATTATTTTGTAGCTCTATTTAAAGAGTCTACATCTGTGAAAGTTTCACTCTTCCATGAGCCCATAATCCTCCCCTGCTAGTTTATAAACATGAAAATATCTATTAACCTAATAAATTTAAAGAAACCATATAAGGATCTGAACTGGAGGATGAATACAAAGAATTGTTGATTGAGGGAGAGGGAAATAGCATTATAGATAACGTTGTGGAAATATTCCCCTTGATTTTAGCCAATGATGCAACAGCTACTATAAGTTGCTACATTGCCACTCTACATGAATTACTTCTTCAGTTTTATAATAGCCCTATTTGAAAAAAGTTTTGGAAAGTTGGAGGATGACCACTTTATTTAATTTTATCTCTACAAACCTATAGAGACCTCCACAGATGTAGCTTTATCTTCTTTTTTGTCAACTTTCTGTGGTATCATTTGCTAAAAGTAACCTAATGAAAACTAGAATCAGTGATCAGATGATAAATAAAAAATAGTGATTTTCTTCTTTATATGCTGATCTCTACCTGTGATCACTTAAAGTTTTATATCTATTTATATGACTTTCTTTAGAACAAAGCCTCAAATCACTAAAATATATACATCAAGTGGAGATCCAATTGTACAGTGAAGGAAGAGAAGAAGGACTAACTCCAAGGTATTAACAATAAATAACAAGGCTCGAAATCATTTACCTGTTCAAAGGCAAACCCCAAAGCCTTAAATTTGTTCCAAGCGCTTCAGAGCAGTTGATGCTGAAATAGCAAATTATGTTTTCAGATCACTCATTATCCTATTGTAATAAGTGATGGTTCTAAAGATTCTATAATATAGAAAACAATTCTAGCCAGAACTAAGATAATAAGAATAGCCTGCTGGCGTTTATTATTTATTTATTTATTTATTATTAAAATTTATATGCCGCCCTTCTCCCGAAAGACTCGGGGCGGCTCACAAAAATTAAAAATACAATAAACAATCTTCAATTTAAAAATAATGATTAAAATAAATTAAAACAGTTAAAGAATGTTAACTCCCCCCCCCCATCAGGTCAGCCGATTTGATGGAATAGCCACGTCTTCAAGCCGCGGCGGAAGGAGCAGAGGACGGGGGCCAACTGGAGTTCAGTGGGCAACCCATTCCAGAGGGTTGGTGCGCCCACAGAGAATGCCCTCGCCCTGGGGGTCACCAGCCGACATTGTCTGGCCGACAGCACCCTGAGGAGGGCAGCTCTATGAGAGCGCACGGAATGGTAGGAGGAAGGCAGAAGGTGGTCCTGCAAGTACCCAGGCCTATGCCATGTAGGGCTTTATAGGTAAGTACCAGCACCTTGAAGCGGATCTGGAGGACCACTGGTAACCAGTGCAGCTCGCGCAGGAGAGGTGTTACACGGGAGTAATGGGGAGCTCCCATAACAACCCACGCAGCAGCATTCTGGACCAGCTAGAGCCTTCAGGTGCACTTCAAGGGTAGCTCCATGTAGAGGGCATTGCAGTAGTTTAACCGAGAAGTGACAAGGGCGTGAGTGACTGTGGAAAGGGTATCTCGGTCTAGGAAAGGGCACGACTGGCGCACCAGGCGTACCTGTGCAAAGGCCCCCCTGGATGACCATCAGATGGTCTTCTAAAGACAGCTGCGAATTCAGGAGGACACCCAAGTTACAAGCCCTTTCAGAGGGAGCAAGTACCTCCCCCCCCCTCAAAAGTGATGGGACCTCTAGAACATGAGATGCTGGCATCCACAGCCACTCAGTCTTGGAAGGGTTGAGCCTGAGCCTGTTCCTACCCATCCAGGCCCGCACCGCCTCCAGGCACTGGGACATCATAGAAAGGGCATCCCTGGCTGGTCCGGGGTGGAGATGTAAAGCTGGGTATCATCAGCATACTGATGATACCTCACCCCAAACCATGAATGATCTCACCCAGTGGCTTCATGTAGATGTTAAAGAGCAGGGGGGAAAGAACCGACCCATGAGGCACTATTTTTATTAGAAAATTCTCTTTATGAAGTATAAAATATTAATCAAATTAATAATCCTCATGTTATAATAATTTCATTATGTCATGAAGCCATTGAGAAGTTCAGTAGCATGGATTCCATCTGTTCCATTATATCATTTAATGGAATTGTTTACCCATCATTTATATGATAGACTGCATTTTTTGCACCTTGTCCAGAATTTGGGATGCAAATTCTCTCCAATTATAGTTCATACTTTTTAAAAACTTTGTGTTAAAAAAACCCATACCTAAGTCAATGATAAAAGTCATTAGAAAAGAAATATAAAAATATAACAGAAAGAATTGTAGACGAACCAGTTTATGAACATGGCTTCCTATTCTAGATGAACAACATTCATTAATATAATAAGAGCTACAAAAGTTCCTACAGAATTTAGCTGACTTGTCATATGATGCCTTCCCCTGTTTTTCTACGTGCTGAAAGAACGAGCAATGCTGTTGGCAGCAAAACAAATCTTCCCACAATCTCAGTGTTTAAATTTAGCTCTTTTGAAGAACCCATCTTATCTTCATTAGATTACATTGCCTGTGACAAGAATTTGCAATTAACACCTAAAAAGCCTTAGCTCTTAAAATAAGAACAAAAACTTCTGTCTCTTCTGTTATTCAGGCTGGAAGAAACTGAGCAGTTTGGATTTCTTTCATTCCATATGCCTAAACCAGAGGTGAGGAACTATGGGCCATTTATGACTTGTGGACTTCAACTCCTGAGCATGGCTGATTTGAGAATTCTGGGAAGTCCCCAAGTCATAAAAGGGCCACAGTTCCCCACCCCTGGTCTAACCTATCTCTTTCCTGACTCACGAGCCTCAAGACTACATAATACAGCAGCGTCACAAACATTTTTTTCCTGTGACATTTCAACAATAACCTAGTCTTCTAAGTGTACAAAAGCCAAGTTCTAAAAATATCTTTGGACAGAGAAAGTTCTACCCAGCTACTCCTATCTCATTTTACATTCAGACATCACAAAAGTGTAGCCATTTTCTTCTAATATAGTATGTATTCCCTATATGCTTAGAGTTGACAGAAAATCTTTTCCTGCTGTATTATATAGAATATATTTTACATTTTCTGTAAGGGTTTTTTAAAAACATGGACAAAAGACAGCTTTATCACAGCAGCTAAAATGGAACAGCAAATCTTTAAAATTTTGCAGAAATACACACACACACACACACACACATACTCACACACACACCTACATATATATACACATACCCACCTCAGCCATACATATAAAACACTTTCCTCATAAACTAAGGCATCACATTATCCTACTTCAGATACATTATGCAAAGACTAACTTTCTAGGGAATGCTGGGAAAGATAGAAAGTGATGAAGACAAAGAGCAACAAGAGAGATGGACTCAATTGGAGTGGTGATGAGGATGAGGAACATCCCAAAGACTAATTAGAAGCAGATGATTGTGGATAAAATCTATCTATTGACACCAACACATAATCAATATTTAAACAACCTTCCCAAATATTTTATTCAGGAGAAATACTGACAAAAATCTTGTGGAATTCTCTGAACAGATCTATGAAATCATATATATTTTGTGCTAGCAGCTTCCAGGAAAGCCTTTCACGAAAGGTCTAGATCCCAGAAGATGCTGTTCCTCCCAATCAATTTTGATTACTATCTCTGGTGCTTTATAAAGTGAGTCACTTCCAGCTTGTCCTTGAAGAAGACCAAATACCTTCCCCAATTCCAAATGTCACAATTTTGGCACCAATGGACCCCATTTGCAATAAGGGAGTGTTGCACAGAACATCTGAAAGAAATATGGCATATCTATGCATGTTACAGTATGTGGAACTACTTTTGGTTTTGGTCTGAGCCAAAAATGCAGCAATCAAAATATTGATGGCGCCTGGACATCCACATAGTATTCCAATGCTGAAGCAATCCTACTTCATATTAGCATATACTTACCATATAATTGGCATATAGCCCTGATTAAGTTGAAGTTACTTGGCAAGTGGCCTTTTCCTTTGTATTACTAAAAATATATAGCATGTGGCCACTAAGACACCTTTTGCTGATTGTAGCACAACTTTCACATTGCTATTGACCCATTATTAAAAGGGGGTCTTCTCCATGACACTATTTCTACAGCTTTTTGGAAGATGCCAATTGCAGTGTATTTTAAACATTTGGTCAAAATTTACCCATGAAATCTATGTGAATATTCAACCTTTCAAATCAGTCCAGACCTATTCAGTCAAAACCACTCAACAAATCATACTGGCAAATATGTCCAAATCTTTTCAGACTGAATCTAATTCAAGACTACTGTTATTTCAACCAGGAACATTCTTATATAAATGTTAAATATTAATTTGAACACAACACACTTTCTCTTTCTTCATTTTATATATTTAAATACTGAGATATTATTTATATATGTTTAACATTTTTCTTCTAGTATTCCATTTTGAAATCCTTTTGATAGGAAAGCATTATAATAACCTATAGTTAATAACAGAATATTTCAATAAATAATCCATGAAATATCAAATAAAATGTTGAAACTATGTATTATTATCTGAGCAGAGACAACAGAAACTGTCTAAAGTTAGTATATGATTTTCAACTTAATAACAAACATTACTGCAAAGCTTGCCCGTATCTAAGGCACTATCCTGTCTTAGGAGTGCCACATCGTAAAATTTGCCAATATAACATTAAGAACAGAAATATCCTCTCATAGCCTGTAAATGTGTAACTAAGACTACACTAACACCTTGAACTCAGGATAGCTGACTTGTGTATAAACTTGTATAGGCTTGTATTCTAAAAGATTATTGGGTTAATGTAGAAAGAAAGCTGGAAGCAGAGAAACTGGTTGATTCCCTATATTATTTCCAATCCTTCTTTTAGAGACTATGGTAGCTATCTGAGGGGAAAAAAATGGAAAGTGCAAGTCAAGGATAGAGCAGTACTCTACCAACCCAATGAGACAAACCTAGGAATGCACAATAAATGGTTTTCCGCTATGTCTGGAAACGCAGAAATTATATTTAGTTCTTTAGTGGTTAACCTGAAACAGTCCGTTTTGGAAACGTTGAATCTTTTATAAAGTCTGAAATAACTGAAATCTTGGTTTCCTTAAAATATTAATTATGCAGTGGAGGAAAAGAAATGCTCTGGCTATGCTGCACTATTTATCAAAACATAAAAGTATTTTAATAACTCCCTATATGGTTCTATCAGCAAGGGATGAGCTGATATGAAACCTGAAAAATACCACAACCCAATCTCAGGAAAAAAGGTAGCATTCAAATAACTATTTACACCATCTAGATAATGTTGCCATGCAGAAAAATTTGGAAAGCTTGTGTAACTAAAGACTGCCCACGTGCTTTGCCTGAGTTGCTCTATTCTTCCCATATTTTTTTTAAAAAGTATATATAATGCATATCCACCTGAGATGCAGTTCATTGGCTAGAAGTTTGCTTTTCCTGTGAATGAGAGACGAAGCAAAATCCAGGCACTTCTTGAAGAAGGAAATATATTCTTTGCAGTTATTCAGGTTCTTGCAGACTTGTTTAAACTAGGGCAGTTCCCAGCGTCATAGCAGCCCTCGCCTATTGCTGTTGCCAGTTGCAGGAATTTGGGTGGAGCATAGACAAAAACTGAGGCAAACATATAGGTATGGGGGAAAATGTTTCTGAGTAATTAATGTTTCCATGGAATCTGGAGATCATCCAGAATTATGAGTTAACCACTGCCAGTGTAATGCATTTCATTTCATTTGGAAAAATTGATGATATAGTGCAAGGAAATGTGGAATACAGGTTATTAGGTTCATCATACCTCTGTCCTGTTTACTCCTGATCAGTTTCCTCTCTGCTTACTCTTACTATACTCACAATGCAATTTAGGAAACAATCTTTAAAGGTTGTTTCCTCCTCCCTCTCAAAGCCTAACCTTTCAAATATCTT
Source organism: Grayia smithii (assembly GCA_032468115.1). Lineage (NCBI taxonomy): Eukaryota > Metazoa > Chordata > Lepidosauria > Squamata > Grayiidae > Grayia > Grayia smithii. The sequence goes on along the minus strand of JANHFM010003436.1, from coordinate 19,759 downwards.
TCTATTATTCTCCTAAATTCTAGAAATATTCTCACTCAATTCACAGTGATATTGTTCACTTGAGTTCTCTTTATTTACATGTATTACTAACAGCTAGTATTTTTAGTAACAGCTAAAAATTAGAGACTTGCATAGTATAATTATTTACACCAGGGATGTCACACCATTGTCATGTAATGTATTGCAACTTTCCCCCCCCTTTGCTAAACTGGGCAAGTGTGGCCAGTGAATGATGCATCCAGCCCGGAGGCTGCCAAGTTTGACAGCCTGGTATACACTGACTATATACTAGTTAGTGAGAGCCACATGAGATAAAAGAGGGTAACATCTTACATTAAGACCTGTGTTTCCTTTGAGCTTAGGGAACCTTAGGAAGGCCACAGAATGCTCCATACCATGAGCTCCATACCTGTGGAGTATATGCATGCCTATCCTGGCTCCTTCAGGTAACTGGGCAGGAGATTTATGTGGCTATATTCAGAAGGGAGTTCATGCCTCTCTGAGGGAAAGTGTGATATCACTTGTTTGGAAAGAGGAAGTTGTATATCTTTCTTGAAAAAGCCATCTCTCTGTACAGAGTCCAATACCTTAGACCAGAGGTCTTCAAACTTGACAGCTTTAAGACTTGTGGACTTCAACTTCCATAATTCTCCAGCTATGCTGGCGGG
>JANHFM010003434.1:144371-160902 GCA_032468115.1 Grayia smithii | reverse complement strand
ATCAAGCTTCTTCTTCATAATATGAACTCAGATTATCAGTGATCTAATTACAAACAACACCACAACATCAAACAAGCAGTCAGAATTATTACTAAGAGGTTAGGGCAATTCATCATAAAGGAATGTTTCCTATATGATATTGTATGATGTGGTCTTCTGTCTCGATGACTAGAAATAGAGAAGGCTTGAAGAGCAAACTGGAGAAGGAAGAGAAAATGATGGCTAAAAATGCAATACAAGTGCAAGGAAATAAAATTGTTCAAATATATGTTTTATTTCATCACCTGGATACAGGGTTGGAAAATTAGGTGGACTTTTTTTTCAGTTCAGCCCTTCAATTTATCTCTTTAGTTATACAAGAAAGTTCATGTTTATAAATATGTTCTTTCTCTTATATACAGTGGTACCTCAGTACTCATTGTTAACTGGTTCCAGGAAGCGCAATGAGTAGTAAAACAATGAGTGCCAAAAAACCATGTGACTTACCATGTGACCCATTTTTTGGCCAGAAAGGACTTCCTATGTCAGTCACTTTCACAGCATAACTGGTTTCTTGTCCATTCTCCATGGCCATCCCTCTTTTCCTACCTCAGCGTGTCAAGTACCAAACAACGAGTACCAGAACATTTTCAGGTCAAAATACATAGGATTCCAAATTCAATGAGTTTTTTTTTAAATACTTTATTTACAAATTATTAAAAACTTTTTTATACATACGAAGAAATATCAGATATTCAACAAGTTTTGAAGCAGTCAAGTATGAGGTACCACTGTACTAATGAAAGTTAAATTCAACAGCATGTCTTTCATGGATTATGTGATTTCAAAATATTATCTTTAAGATAACAATAACCAATAAACTTCTAGATTAGAGAGAACACATCAATGTGATGTGAAAAAAAACACTGTTTAAAAAACATGGATTAGCATTGAGGGTGAACTGCTCCATAGTAAAAAACAAACCTGTATTTTTGTATTCCCCTTCTCTCTTTCTCTCATATAACATGTATATAGCATCACATGAAAGCTATCCTTACAGAGAGTGGGACAATTCACCATGACCAACTTGCTGCGGGGCAACTTGCCATAGGACAATTCAACAAATACAAAAGTTACATTAATTTCAAGAAAACAATGGTCGATAATAATATAATAAAAAAGTCAATCCATAAATACAAGAGTTACAATAATTTCAATGAAAATGTGGTTACCGATAATAAAAGTAATTGAATGAAACAATTGTTAATTAATTTTAATTAATTAATTAAAAAATTACCCTGACTAGGTGGCTCAGTGGCTAAGACACTGAGCTTGTCGATCAGAAAGGTTGGCAGTTCGACGGTTCGAATCTCTAATACAGGTCTCCTGTGTGAGCACAGGGTTGGACCAGATGACCTCCAAGGTCCCTTCCAACTCTGTTACTGTTACAATCTAGCGTTGAATTGTCCTATGGCGAGTTGTCCTGTGGCAAGTTGGCCATGATGAATTTGCCACATAAACATAATGTAAACAATGTTGTAAATTGCAGTCATATGAACACAGGACACTGCAAACAGCTATACACTTGGAACAGTTGCTGAGGTCTAAAATGTGATCATATGACTGTGGGGAGGTGGCCGTTGGAACCTTGAATCTGGGACATTAGTGCTGAGGCCCTGAGAAGATCTGTGGTAATTTCAACAGTTGCTAAGCGACCAGTGTTAAATTGAGGACTACCTGTATAATTACATTATTATGTCTTTTCCTGTTGCAGATTGAGAAACATCACTGTTCTAAAGCTAGTAGTTGCTTTGAGAGATTATTATCACCAACGATAAATCTTCTAGAGCAAAGAAATCTTAAATTACCCCTCTAAAATCTTCAGTCCAAATAATTATTAGCTTCCACTTTCTTTCCTGGTTAATAGCTTTTTCACTGTAACTATTAGCAATTAAATGCAAAGAAGCAGTTAACATAATTTACAATTTGACTGGAATGATTTGCGGTCAAAATAACTTCCCTCTAGTATGCATCATATAAGTACCTACTTCCTGTACCTTTAACTGCATCTATTTTACTTATTGATAAATGATTGGCTTTATTTATTATTTATTTTATTTATTAAATTTATTTGCTGCCCATCTTATTTTGAAGCAACTCTGGGCAGCTTATAGCAGTAAAAGCATTAAAATAATAAAGGATAAATATTTCTAAAATAATAAAAATGGAAATTATAATGAAAAATAGAATTATAGTTAAAAGATTGGGAAGAAGCAGGGAGATGGAGGTAGGATTGTTTTTAAGTCATCAACCACCTCTAGTATGAAGCTCCTCCATGGGGGCCCCAAATCATCTGGCAGAGCTGGGTGTTCAGGCCCTTATGGGAGGTCAGAAAGGTGGAAGCTAAATCTCACCTCAGAGGGTAAGTTGTTCCAAAGGGCAGGAGCCATGGTAGAGGTGGCAGAGAACGCCCTTCTCCTCGACCCTGCCAACTGGAATTCTTTGAGTAATGGGGCCCACAGCATGTTTCCTCTGCTGGCATGGGTGGTGCAGGCCAATCCCAGTGGGGTGAGACGATTGATATCCCCTTTTCCACAGCATATACATGGTACAGTATATGCTAACTCAGCACAGAACCAGCTGCTTTTTTCAGCAACTATATCAATGTTCATGATAGCCATTCATGTTACACAGTCTGATTAGACTTAATATCTCATTGTTAATCTACCTCATCTTATAAAAAAAAGGGAGCAATTATTGTCGAATTGCAGTTCTAACTAATTTGCCTTCAAAATCTTTAGGAAACAGAGATTATGACTGAGCTTCTTGTTAATCTCTATTCATCCTACGTGCTACAGCATATTTAGTTTTAGAAGAAGAATAAATAATAAAATGCCTGAAAAACATCTGTTCTATATTTACATGTTTATTAAAGTATGTTTAATATAGAGAATACTTTTACTTTTGCCCTGCAATATTGTTGAATTGTTGTTCTTAATGTTCTTCTACTGAGGAGTAAGAAGAGATCCTATGACAAAGTCAATTCATTTCTAATCTTACCACATCACTCTTTCTTGCTTGATTACAATGGGCCCTTTCTAAGGAGGCAAATCCCAAATGCTGCAAAGTAATTGTATCTGTAGATGTTGTTTTTCCATCAAAAACAAACTTTAGATATTTATTCAAATATATAGGCTGCCTGACTCTCAAATGACTCTGGGTGTCTTACAACTAAAAACCAACTAATTAAAAAAGTACAACTAGAAGACCAAAGACAAAGAACCAAACCCACAAAACAAAACAAAACCAAACTGGAGTTCCACAAGCAGGTCTTCAACAATTTTCAGCTGGGCAGACATTGTAATTAAATTAAGGTATCCTTTTCCTGAAATGACAGCTGTGGCATCCATATTGTAAGTCACACTTAATGTATGCTCAGAAAAAAACTATGAAAAAGTATACATACCCAACATGGCTACAATCCCGATACGGCAGCACTGAAAATATGCTGCAGAAGGATCTTCTGCCACTAATAAGGACTATTCTAGAAGGCAAACAAGATAAAGGATATGATCTAGAGTAGAATATCCAGCAATTCAGAATGGTCTCATACATCTACTTCTCATTCTTCTTTTTCTTTCATGTTACCCTTGCTATTCCTGCCTTTGCTCTATCTACATGCCATTTCTTCCTCCAGTTTTCTCCACAGCAACATCCCTGTGATGTAGGTTAGCTGTGGGGATAGCTCAAATCACCAAGTGGGCTTCCATGGCTGGGGATGATCAGGAACCTGGCTCTCATAGGATCTGATACAACACTTTAACTCCTCCATGATCACAATGCCTGTCTATTATTTTGCTCTGGGCAAAGTACTTTCAAATGTCAAAATCCAACTTTCCCTGCTCATTTAATGATATCAGATGCAGGTCCAGCCTATATTTGTAAATTTGTAAAACACAGGGACCGCTCATCATCCCCTTTAGGAAGGGGCAGCCAGAGTGTAGCATTAATCATATCATTAATGGGAGAAAGGGAAGTCTATTCTCTGTATTTCATACAAGCACAACAACTGCAGAACAGAATACTGTAAACATTATTAATATGAGCTTTAAAAATGCTATATCTAAGAAACAATGAAAGTATACCGGGCAGGAGGTAAGAACCTGGCCCTGGGTCAGGTCTCCACAAAACTTTTAGCAAAACCCCCAACGTAGCTGTCATATTTTTGTCTCTTTCATTATGTTTAAATATCTGAGAAGGTAATCCCCAGGAAGCTACTAATGAGATAGCCGATTATCTTTTTTTTTAAAAGCAGAATGCTGTGCCAGAGATGTTTGAGAAATAAATGATTTTTTCTGCCCATGTTCATAAAGATAACAATAGGTAAATCCTGTTGAGCAGATGACAGTACAGATACTTAACAGCTAACCAAATCTAACATCAAGCAGATGGCTTCACTATTTTGTGTTTTCCTTCAAAAAATTAAAGCACTATAATTTAAAAGAGGCATTAAACTTACAATAATATCTGATATTCAAAGCCTCTTCGAACTATGCAAAGAAGTATCAAAGTATGCCATGAAATTGTGCAAAGTTTCTAATTGAGAACACAGGTGGCACTGTAGTAAATTACTACACAGAATGTCTGCTATGTTAGATGCTAATCTTTTAGGAATGTTCATTTAATCCATAGGAATTGAACTTCATGAAGCATTAAAACTGAACTCTCATTCACCCTTTAGTTAACTTGGTGTTACTTTGCACTGCTGATCATGAACTACATATTTTAATTGCACAAAGAGTGGAAAAAATATAAAGCAAAATGTAAGGACAGCAATCAAGAGACTAGTCATAATAATTTTTAATTAGGGTATTCATGACTATGATCATCACATCTGGACTGCAAAAACCTGTTCAGGGATTAGATGACAGTAAAGAGTAAGAATCTCTCTGCTACCTGTTTTTTTAATGGTATTATGCTTACTCATAACAAAGTTCAATATATAACTGAAGTTGGCAAAAGAAGCCCAAGGCATTACACTAGCCTTACTTATTTGAAGCAGCTGACCACAGGAAAGGATTTTAAAGAATCTTCATCTAAAGTTCTTTAAAGGAACACATACAATAGAAACACCACTGTGAATGTGGTAGAGATAAAAAAGACCAAATAGTAGGGAAGGAGAAATAGTTCACTATAAGAAACCCTGACAATTAAAACCAACCATGCTGGACTAGATAGGAAAATAATCTTTCTTTGTAGAAACCAGCCTGCCTTGTTATTATACAACAAATGCTATAGTTTCATTGTGAAATAATGCTTCTAAAGACTTTCAGTTATTAGTCATGTACAGAAGTCTATCCTGCTGCATAAGAGCTTTTAAACTGATAAAATAGATAAAATAAGGAGGCAGATTTCATAAACACAATTCCTTATTTCTAAGGATTTGGAATTCACTGCTGATGGTTAGTGGCTGAAAAAAAAAGCCATTCAATTATTCAGATATTTTAGCACTGAAATAAAGATCTTTCTCTCTTGCATGCCCAGCATCCATTTGTACACCATCAAATAAGTTAGGTGGTCATTTATCCTATCAATTTCACAACATCTCAAGCACAAAATAAGAGACACACATTCTTTACACAATTATTCCAGGCACAGTGTACTCAGGCTTCATTTCCTTTTTATATTTAAAAGATCCTATCTTCAACTCTAATAAGCTGGTATTGCTCAGTCACTGAAATCTAACAGTAAGTTTCAAGACATAGTTTGTTTCAAGGATTGTTGACTGATTCCCTACTCAGTAATAGGGCCTACTGCATTGCAGAGTCCCATTGCCTATTATATTTCCTGGTTCAACTGTAACAATATAGGATTTTATTACTTCTGTTTCTTATTATGTTGTAGAGCACACAAACTTATCAAAGTGTTATTGAGAATAATGATGCCTGTCATCTTTCACTCCTGTAAATATCTCTTATTAGCTAGATGCCTAGGGCTATCGAAATAGTAAGTTTGATTTCATGCAAAGATTTAATCTTCATATTACTATGAATCAAGCTTGTTCAAGCACAGAAGAGATTAGCACAGCTACAACCTTCAGTAAATAAATTATATTGATAAAGATTAACTAGTATTTATAGTTGGTGAAACTGCATGAAGAGACCTCAGTATCTGTTGCAGATATTTGTCACAAATAAAACTTTCCAGCTAATTTGTTCTATGGATGGAGTACAGAAGATTTTAAACCATTACCTCTCGGGTTAGTATTCTGCAGTTGTATTGGGTTAGAGTTCCTCAAATTCCCAACCAACACAGGAGTGGCCATAATGGTTGGAAATGTTATATTTTGTGCTTCAATACATCTGGATAGACAGGCAGATAAAATGTATATTATTTATAATTTAGATTTCTATAAATCGACCTACTCAGCATGGATTCTGGGCAATATGCTATTAAAACCAATGCAATAACTAAAACACAAGTGAGCTAACTTTAAATAAGAGTTACATATAACAAGGTGAAAAATGTACTATAAGCAAGGCAAATTATACATACAACGAGCACAAAACCAACCTATCTGGGTGCTTGGGGAAAAAGCAATGTTTCAAAAGATTATCTAAAGATTAGCAGGGTCGTGGCAGCCAAAACCTCTGAGGCAATGTTATTCCAGAAGGCAGAGTTCATAACAGAGAAAGCATGCTTTCTAGGTCATAGGAACAGCAGCAACAATTTTTAAAACATGTAGCTCAGTTTGCTGATCAGCATACATAAATAATTCTCCATCAATGTGCTTGATGATTTTATTTGCAGAGTTCTTCCATATGAAAACATACAGTTCTAAATTTAGAATCCCATTTCTATATGCCCCCCCAAATAATTTGTTCTCATTTCCTCTATTCATGTGTTATCCCAATTATATGGCATTTTTTCCTGTAAAGTACCTGCCACTTCTCGTATCATTCTGTCGTAAATTCTTGATGAAATGAATCTTCTTAAAGTTCTTTGGTCTGGGTGAGCCTGATAGAGTCCGGCATCTAAAAAATAATGATGTTGAAAGAATTAATTTTTTTCTGTATAGCTGAATTTCTCAGCACAAAAACAAGAAGGCAATTATTCAAGTGACCTCTTCTCTATTAAAATTAAGGAATTTATAGCAATAACAGAATGTAAAAATAAAAAAACCTTACATTTAAAAAATAAAACAATGTATTTAAAAACTAAACATAAAACTTCTTGGATTATGCTGTAGCTGTCTTTAGGAAAGCTGATTACAAAAGAACGCAACTTTTTTTCTCTCACAAGAATTTTCTGATTATTCATCTTAAAGTGTATGTTATAATTTCTGTGTTTCAAAATATTTTGGAGTGAGTGAAATTCTGTCTCATATAAATAACTAGACACATGAGATTTTCCAAATATTGCTTCTGCCTTTTTTTGTTTTCCATTTGCCAACAAGATCTCAGAAATGGAATAGATTTGACATCTAAGGGGATATGATGATATAAAGAATACTAATTATAACATTCATTTTAAACCCAAGACAACTGCAAAAGCTGCTTTCTTTTAAAGAAAATGTTACACAATATGTTGCTTAGTGAATAACTGTTCTTTATATTTATATATATATTGGCTTAGTTGAAACAATATTCTTGGAAGTGGGATTGTTAATTTCTGGATAGATTAGTTTATTTTTGTAGGACCAAAAGGAAATGTCCTTTATAGGAAAGAAATATTCCTATCTTAAGAACAGGAAATTACAGACCTAAAATAATTAGAGACAAGTGTTTACAAGATCCAATGGACAACTAAAATTAGTTATTTTCCTGTCAACATTCAGAATGGCTTTATCTGCTGAAAAACTAGAGAAAGGAGAATAGCAGGTATGGGAAAAGTTATAGGATTTATGGGACTCTTCTCACAGTAACATTTTGTGAGACGTGCAGCTATATAAATTTGATAAATAGTTGACATTTATATACTTAATTTTTTATATTTTATAAAATATATTTATTATATTTTGAACATATATTTGTTTAAATATTTTATTTAAGCAATAATTATAAACATTATTGTTGATTTACACATTTTATTTTTATACAAATGGAGCTACAAACTGCTGAACTGTAAGAAAATTAGCATCTTATCTGTGTCTGTTTAAGAGAAACTGGAGACTATTTCTCCTAACTATTTTGCTGTTTTTCAGTAAAAGAAAGTTTAAGAGAAAAGACTAATACTACTGCATTTTAATATGTCATTTGGCACTGATATGGATATTAGTCCTGAGTTCATGCATTTGAACCACAACTGATCACAAGATACACAAAACAACATATAAACTGCATATCCCTTCTGGAGACTTTATACTGCTAATTATGCTTATTTCCATAATTCTAATTTGCTATCCTTGTAACATCTTCCTATTGCTCTTGGCAATCGCAATGGGTTCCAATTAAAAGATACCTCACTGTGAACAAAACGCCACTGGAAAGATTGCGTTAAATAAATGATATGAAATATTAAACACTATTTATTTTGGCAATTATACCCATATTTAAATAATGTACAATGATACTTTCATTCTTGTGAATGTGCAGTTACATGCTATATAAAATAACATTTTACTACTAAGAAAATGGTATATTTTGTCATTTGTGTTTTTGCTTTAGGAGACAGAAAAAGCAGATCTTTTCAGTTCAGTTTAAATAATAATGAATTGATAAACCTAAGCCCATAAAGATGGCATGGGGAGTTACATAATAATAGTTATGTATTTTTCAAAATACAGGAACTAAGAGAAGTGGCCATTTCAAATTTTTCAACTGATGATTCTTTTTGCCTTTAATTTGAAATAATGGAAGCAAGAGTTACTGTGGCAGGTTGCATAATTAAAGCCTCCCACCAAAGGAATAGTAAAAAAATAGAAGAGGCATTAAACTCAAGGACTTCCCCAATTTTTCTTCACTTCAGAGACATCCCCCCCCCCCCCCCACAAACACACAATCTGGCTCCTGATAGGACAGAAGTGCTACCCAGCTAATGGATTAACACTTGTCTCTCTTTTTAACTTACTTCAGCCAGTAATCAGCAGTTTCCTCAGGAAAATTTTAGACCATGGTTTTGGATCATCAAATACAACTTCTGCTGCGTACTGAATCACAAGATTAAACTCCCTAGACAGATTTCTTTTTAAATAATAAGATACAGAGCAATCAAGTCTTTCTTTTAATGTGCTTCTGTTTATTTTACCAATACAGATTCTCTACCACAGATGGCAGTTTATGTCAAAAAGAGCTTGATTATGATGTGCATCTAGATTCTAGAACAATGAGATTTTGGGTCATCTTCACATGTGCATGTGCTTCACACGTTTGCTTGTTTTCTTTTCCCTCCCTAACAAAAGTGAAATGACTGTGTATTCATAACAAGACAACCAGGAACAGCTTAGCTATATTCCCTAGCACTCCTTTCTGAATAAAGCAGAACTCTGTTAGCTCTGATTAATCTCCTGCCATAGTTTACATAGTGTTTGGCTCAACTGCTGCACAAGTAAAGAGACTCGTGATGTAATTACAAATTCTATATGTACACATCCACTGGGGACAGATTAAAAGTATTCCTCCTCTTTGCCAATAATATTTGATTGTATAAATTATTTTTGTTTCTGGATGTGTTAATACTTTTTTTTATTTTTGCTTTCAAGTGATATGGACAAAAGTAATTTAAAATAGTTTTAAAATTATTGGCCAGGGAAATGTCCAAATCACACTTCAAGAACTGTTTTCTATATCTCATGCAATTCTATTTCCCTCAAACTCTTTTTTCCATGAAGCCCTTGGAAAAGATATTCAGATGCCAGGATATCTCTTTATCTACAAAGATAAAAATTATGCAAGCCATGGTATTCCACGTGACATAGCACGTGAAACAACTGCACGATAGGAAGAGTACTGACACTTCTGAATTTTGGTATTGGAGAAGCTTTCTTCATGGAAAGTAAACAAATGGATCATCAAACAAATCAAGCCACAGTTCCAACTTGAGGCACAAATGATCAGGATCAGATTATTCTAGTTTGAAGACGTTATGCAAAGACCTAGTTCTCCAGAAAAGGGTCTAGGAAAGGTGGAAAGAAAGAGAATAGGATGACCAACAGCAAGATGGAGAGACTCATTTACCGTGATGATGGATGCACTGTTAAAACACCAGGTTAGGGATAGATTGTTATAAGAGAATCTATGTGGTTGCTAACAGTAGCCAATATCTTGATGGCCGATAATCATTCAATCTACCCATCAATCACATCCATCAATCACACCATACTCTTGGTAAACAACAATGAAAGTTTGAAAAATACCTTTAGAGGCCGTGCAAAGATCAGTATTATGCAAATAATATTTTCTTTGATACAAGTGAAAGTTGGAATTTGCAGAAGCAAGATAGGAAAAGTATTGATGCTTTTGAATTTGAAATTGGAGAAAACTCTGGAAAATATTACGGACAATTAAGAAATAAATGGACATAGAACATAGAATGGATCGTAGAATCACCCTGGAGTTTACCACTCAAGGCACAAATGATCAGACTTAAACTCTTAAAATATATAAATATCTTTATAATATGCTTATTGCATAAACAGCAACTTAATCTAGGAGAAAAAAACCCCAAAAAGAAGCATTCAAAGTAATTCAAAGAAACTCTGCTTTAATTAACTCATTAAGAATGAAGACTTGAAATTCCTCTTAGTTTTCAAAATCCTGCTTTTACTCCAGACTGTGTTAAATATACTTCACTGAAAACAGTACAATGCTCCCATAATATTGCTCAGTTGCAAAGCATTTGGCATATTATAACAACCATACTAAATAAACAGAAACTGACAGGAGTGTAACAGATACAGTAGGAACAATCTTCTTCTATGAGGGCTTTGTGAGTTTGTAGAACTCTTGTTTCCTTATGTTTTTTTTTATTCTTCTGAAGTTAGCATAAGAAAGATGAGACAAAGCAGCACTTTTTTTCTTGCTATAATGTACAAATTATAGGTGCTTTAAAAGAAAGTAGCCTGAAAATTGCTTTTGAAACATAAAACATGATTAAATGAGCAAAAAAGACCTGCTTCACATGTTTTTGGTTTATATTTTGATAATATGTCTTACTGTCTCCATTTATCTGTATTTACTTCTTTTTATGCTTATGTTCATAATTAGAACAAAGTGTGATTTAGTAAAGCTGGCTTCAAATTAAAGATGGATTAAGGAGAGAATTTGTAAGTATTTAATTGCAAAGTCCTCAACACATTTTTTCCATAAATAGGATAGGCCTAAAAACTAGAAAGAATCTAGAAACAATGAACGTTACAAAAATGTAGATATATAAACTTGAAAAGGAAAGCGAAAACTTCTTAATTGGAAGGTTAATTGGAAGGAAAACCTAATTGACATGATCTCTGCAAATGTTAGGTTCTCTCTTACAAGCTTTTAGGGATATTTTTTGAGAGGTACTCCTTAATCCTATGTAAACCACTTGTAGTTGCAATATACAAATTGGGCAACTATATCTTTTATTTACTTAATTAAACATAAAAGCCATCTGACTCTGGATTATTTGGAGGATCTTGCTAATTAGAAAGTAACTGAGCCAAAAAAAGAATCACATATACCCAGAAAACATACAATATGCAGTAATGAAAAACAAACAAACAACAGGGGCTCAACATACACCTTAGCCCCAAGTTTGAGACACTAACCAAGTCTTCAAGACTTCTGGATTACCTTCAGGGTGGGAACCTTATGAATTAACTGAGTAAATCAATCAATAAATATTTTGATGCATTTAAAAGCATTTGACAAAGTGTCCACTAAAAACTTTTAAGCTGATTTAGCTGTCATGGAATAAAAAAACAAAATCATCTTAGGGTTCTTAGCTAAAGAACAGAAAAGAGGAAAAATAAATGATTTATTTTTACACTGGAGGGAAGTAAAGAATAGGGTTTCAACTGTACTAGAACTATACTGTTGCTAATATATTATCTAGAATTAGGAACAAGCAATGAATTGGTTAAGTCTACTGATGAAATATGATGATTAAAACCAAAAGGGACAGCAAAGTATTCTAAAACTTTGTTTACCAATCTAAGAAAACTGAGATATATAACGGGGCAAAATACCTCCAGGCCATCAATTTCTAAATATGGTTAACCCATGCATTTGCAAGGCTAAAGGGCAAAAAATATCCTAGCAAACTAGATAAAATTTATTGCAGCAAGCAATTTTCCTAAAACCAGCTTTCTCAAGCAGTAGTGTTCCTTTCTTTAACATGGGTGGTCATCAATTTGTGATTCCCTAGTTGTATGAGCACAAAATTCTTTTTTTCCCAGAGGTCCTGGAGTGTTTTGTGATTATGAGGTTGAAAATAAATGGGCCAGTTCCCACCAACAAGAGGTGGGAAATGCTATGATAGCTTTAAATCATAAAAGGCTACCCACTTCTAGGTAATAAAAGTTACTTTAATTTTCTCTTAATCTTCTCTAAAAACTTCCTTTAATTTTTCCTAACCCCTGAAGTGAAGGCAGTGATGATAGAAGGCTGGCCTCTCTTAGTTTACCTCATCTCCAAAACATACACACACACCCCAACAAGATTTGTTTACTCTCATTTTTTTAATCTCTTTTGGTGCCCAGTGACAACTTTTGCATTTTTGGGTGACGGTTCTGAGTTAGTAAATCTCTTTTATATTTATGATTGTTTTGCTAATAGTAAGAACCAGATTACTGCTTGTTCTGACTATTAGCTATTTAGTTATCTGAGGTTCCTTTGAAGAAAAAGAATATGAACTACATCTCTAAAGTTCATACTAACTAGTACTTCCACTCATTTCTTTTATCATCCAATTAAGAACCTAGATATGCCTGCCTTGAGCTTTTCCATTTAATCATCTTGCCTAAGAATACAAAAATATGCCTAGTAGACCAGAATGGATTTTGAGAAACATCACACATTGAAGGATTTTGTTCTCACACTACAGTAAGTTTCTGCACAGAACACTGTTAGCTTCATTGAGTACAAACTGCCTCTGAATTCCTATTACATAATATGCGAATAACAGAATATATACAGTATAAATCAGGAAAAAACTCACCTCCTTAAGGGAGCATTTTCCTCAATGTCTTCCAAAGTCTCCAATGAAGATCTCTGGGAAATTAGCCGACGTCTCTCAAGGAAAAAGAAATAAATAAATAAATTTTTTGAAACTTATGCAAATTAGGAGAGTTTGTGGAATGGCAACAGCTCAGAATGGCCATAAAGTGGCAGATATGCTGTTAAAGATGTAAAATAATAAGAAAACAATATTTTTTATTCAAACTGGTATTCCTAATTCCTCTTTTATACTTCATACTGGTTATGAAGTATACTTTTATACTATACTTATATACTGGTTATACTTCAACCTATTTTAATATAAAATTATAGTATTTTTTTAAAAAAAATCTAAGATGACATTATTTAGAAATAAACCATTCTAGAATGGTCCTATAATAGGATACACCTAAATTATACAGGCATGTTACAGATCTTAGAAAAAATATAAGCAGACTGGCTGATTTCCATGTCAATAAATTGTTCTTCAAAAAAATCTCCTGTTTACAATCTGCCAATCAAAAGGAGCTTTGTGCCTGCACTCTCTTCTCTTCTCTCCCTTTATTTTTTTTAATTTTCAAAAAGTTTATTAAAATTTAAAATATTAAAATACAAATACTTCTGTGACGAAGATATGTCCACAATAATTGTACAATTCAACATTGTTCTGACAGTACACAAGTCTTAACTCTATTCATATATTCTCAGATATTCCTATTTGATCAAATCTATGTAAATACAATTTATATCTTGTTTTGATCTATATATTTCCTATTTTTATTTTCTATCCACTGATGCCAGTTTTCCCAAGGTGAGTAATATTCCGAGTCTTCCTTATTATTTAATTCTATAGTAAGTTTGTCCATTTCTGCACATTCAAAAATTTTCTGGATTCTTACATCATCTGTCAGTATAAATGTGGACATTTTCCAAGCTTGTGCAAGAACAATTCTTGCTGCTGTCGTAATATGAATAATCAAATATTTAATCTTTTTAGGATATTTTCCTTTAATGATCCCCAGAAGAAACAGTTCAGGCTTCAATTCTATGTGGCAATGTGTAATTTCATTTAGCCATTTTTGTATTTTAATCCAATATTTTTTGATTTCTGGACAAAGCCACCAGACATCAAAGTAGGTGCTTGCGTTTTTTTTACATTTCCAGCAATTAGGGTTTAGATTGAGATACATTTTTGCAAGTCTTGTTGGGGTTAAGTGCCACTGATAGAGCATTTTATACTGATTTTCTTTGTACGCAGTGGATTTTGTTAATGTATAATTTTTCTTCCAGGTTTTTTCCCAATTTTCTAACTCAATATTATGTCCCACATTTTTAGCCCATGCTATCATTGGCCCCTTTACGATTTCCTCTTCCAAATCAAAATTTAATAATTAATTATATATTTTAGATAATTTCTCTTCCGGGCCTATTAATAATTTGTCTAAATGTGTTAGATGCGGTTCAATTCCAAATTCCTCTACATCTTTTTTGTATCTCGATTGTAGCTGGAGGTACACCCACTAATTTATTTATTATTATTCCCTGCTTTAATTCTTGATTGGATTTTAATCTTTCCCTGTTATCCAAAATTTCATATTTTACTATTTTGTCCATGTCTAATGTATTAGGGTGAACCATAGCTTCCGTAGTGGATAGCCAGCCCAGTATTTTAAAATAGTGCTTCTTCCTGATTTCCTCCCAAGTCTGTATCAGCGAATCTCACAATGTATGTCTATAGAAATATAAATGTTTCTTATTTCTGGCGCTCCATATGAAGGCATGCCACCCCATCTGAAGATCATGTCCTTCCAATGTTAAAATTCTCTTTTTCTTCAAATTTATCCATTCCCTGATCCAAACCAAACTTGCTGCTTTACAACAATTCTCCCTCGCAGGGAGTCCAAAGCCACCTCTACTTCTACTATCCTGTAGTGAAGTTAATTTTATCCTTGCCTTTTTTCCTGCCCACACAAACTTCATAGTTATCTTATTTAATTCTTTTTAAAAATTCTTGTCTGATTTTATGGGAATCATTTAGAATAAATAGAGCACTTTTGGTAAAATATTCATTTTAATTGTTGCAATTTTTCCTAATAATGACAGTTGTAATTTCCCCCATCTTTCCAAGTTTTTCTCTATTTGTTGTATTAGTTTCATGTAGTTATCCTTTTTTAATGCTGAGCATCTTGCTCTTAACCAAACACCTAAATATTTCACTTTTTTTACAATTTGAAGCCCCATTCTTTTCTTTAGTTCTACTTTTTGTTTCTCCGATAAATTCTTGACTAAACGTTTTAGTTTTTTCTTTGTTGATTTTAAGGCCTACGACCTCCTCATATTTCTCTATCTCTTGCAATAATAACGGTCCAGATTCCAGTGGGTCCTCTATGACAAATACCATGTCATCAGCGAATGCCAGGACTCTGAATTCTTCCTGTTTAATTTTAGTTCCTTTTATTTCCCCATTTAATCTAATTCTTTGTAATAGTGTTTCTAGAATCAAGATGAAGAGCAGAGGACAGTGGACAACCTTGCCTAATTCCCTTCATTATCCTGAATGGATTGGTGGTCTCCCCATTTATTATTACCCTTGCCTTTTGCATAGAGTAAATTGACACAATCATCTTTTCAAATTTGTCTCCAAATTTCATGACTTTAATTTGTTGAACCATAAATTCCCAATTCACATTGTCGAAGGTTTTTCTTCTCTGCCTTTAGATCAGTGGTTCTCAACCTGTGGGTTGCGACCCCTTTGGGGGTCGAACGACCCTTTCACAGGGGTCGCCCAAGAGAACCACTGCTCTAGAGCAGCCACCGCGGGTGAGCTGGGTGTCAGGTTGCCCGGAAGCGCTTCCAGCTCTGCCTGCCGCTCGCCTGTCTCTGCCTGAAGGGAAGAAATTTTGCTGAGGCCAGCAGGTTTCTTTTCTTCTTCTTCTTTCTCCCGGCGGGGTCGATGGAGGCGCTTCCCTCCTAGGAAGAGAAAGCAAACCCTTCGTGGGATGCCAACTTCTACTCGTGGCTTTTCTTCCACCCTCCCCGTCCCCAGCTCCCCCTCGAATCAGCTGGGCTCTTCCCGCGAATGAATGAATGAGGCAGCCAGCCGGCTTGGAGCACCCCAACTTAGAAAGGCTTATTCCAGGCATTATTTGAGTGGGCAAGGAAGGTGATTTCGCCATCTGGGAAAAAGAAAGAAAAATGTGAATCTCCGGAGACAGGTGCAGGGAGCCTCAGCGCTCAGCTTTGGAGAGCATGAGCGGCTCAGATCGACTCGCGGTAGAAGTACGTCTGAATGCACACAGGAGGCAAAATGAATGGGTGGGAAAACCCGACCTCCCCCCCCCCGTTTTTACCACTTTGGGCTACAGGTAGTCCTCGACTAACAACTACAACAGAGCTCAAACTTTCTGTTGTTAAGAGAG
>JANHFM010003434.1:117195-131536 GCA_032468115.1 Grayia smithii | reverse complement strand
TTATGAATTGTAATGTAAACACCTGAAAGGCAGGTGTTTCCTCGACCTTTCTCACAAGCGCAATGGCCCACACCTAATGAAAATCAGAGTCTACGGCGCGTACTTGGAAATAGGACCTATTAGACTCACCTGGAGATGGACAGAGGAGCGGTGTCTTGGTTCCTAAGACCATCGGAAATATGTGTTTTCCGATGGTCTTAGGCGACCCCTGAGAAAGAGTCATTCGACCCCCCAAAGGGGTCCCGACCCACAGGTTGAGAACCACTGCTGTAGACCCAAGTAGCAGTGAAATGCAAAACCTGCAAAGAACAAGATTTTCCAATCTCTTTCATATATCAGATGTCTCTTCTAAGATAGTGCCTTATGCAATATCTACAATTAGTGATCTACAAAAAATGCTTGATCAAATCTGATCGATAGCAAATGCAGGAGATACAAATTTCTGAAATCACATAATCAGAGACAAAGTTGTACTTACTTTTAAGTTCCTTCAAAGTACAGTACAGCTTCATTGATAAACCCTAACTCCTCCCTGACCTGAAGATTTTGATTATGCAGTGTAAGCTACATATTACCTATGAGAAGAATTTCCACTGGGATTTCCTTAAAACCAGGTCCTGGTTTATACAATAATTTTATACAGTTAAAAAATAAACAAATAACTTTAGTTGTGAATGATATTGGGATGAAAATTAAAACAAAAACAGTTAGAAGGATCACTGTGCAAAAATAACTACATCAAGTTACCAAATAATAAATCAGGCCACTTCATTTAGTTTTAGGGAATTGTGCCCTTCATGTATTGGAATTTGGTTGAACAAATTAAAGTACAAGACACTCAAGTCAACAGTAGTTCCTAATCTATAAGTATGTATGTATGGTGTGTATGTATATACACACACCATACATACATAAAATTATGCAATCTATAATTTACAGTCTATAAACTATTCCATAATTTCAAAGTGTACCACATGAGAACATGCAGTAGCCAAAATAAACAAATACATCATTTCTACTTCCTACTGGCATAACTGGTTATGCCAGAATATTTTTTCCAGGAGTAGAAGCTGCTCTATATTCAGTTAATCTCTTCTATACGCAATCAGAAATATGAAAGATTCCTCTAAATAATAATTATTTAGTTTATTTAATTATCTAATAATTAATGTGGAACCATTTTTTTTCATTTTGGAAAATTGTCTTGAAACTGAATTTTAACCATATTTAGTCAGAATTTATATCATAGTAAATGCAATAAGTATATTACTATCAAAATGAGATAGCATATAAATAAAGCAGTACAAAATGACATCACACTGCATGGAAAATAAATAAAGATTAGATGCAAAGAAGATAGCTTCCGTAGATACTGCATTTAAGTCAGTGGTGGGTTTCAAAAATTTTTACTACCGGTTCTGTGGGTGTGGCTTGGTGGACATAGCATGGCTTGGTGGGCATGGCTTGGTGGGTGTGGCAGAAGGATACTGTAAAATCTCCATTCCCTCCCCAATCCAGAGGAAGATTACTGCAAAATCCCCATTTCCTCCTGATCAGCTGGGATTCGGGAGGCAGAGAATAGATGGAGGCGGGGCCAGTCAGAGGTGGTATTTACCGGTTCTCCAAACTATTCAAAATTTCCACTACCAGTTCTCCAGAACTGGTCAGAACCTGCTGAAACCCACCTCTGATTAAGTTTCTTATTCTTAAGGCTCATTTCAGTTTCTTTACTTTGAAAAGCACAGCTAAAATGGTATATATGAAGACACTAAAAAAGAAAGAGCGTCCTCCAGATTCCACCAGCCAAATTGTAGCATTTTGTGTTATTGCAACTAGTATTTAGCAGATAATTTGTGAAAACATACAACACTACCTATTCTGATGTAAAATAGAAGCTAGCGGAAAAATGAATATAATGGCAATGACATAATACAATAGTCGCAGACTCCTATGAAAGTAATTTGGTTTTGTGTATGAATAAGTCAATTTTGACTCCTTGCCACTCAATGATGGACTGAGATGACAGATCAGTGGAATATGAAACTCATAAATTCCTCCTTAGAATGACTAGACTAGCAAAGGAAAAGTAATAATAATAGTTTTAAAATATGGTTTTACATTTGTTGAAAAATATGAAATGCGATTTCATAGCTTCATGGACAATTCACAGGAGAACTGAGATGGAGAACATCTCATTTATATGTATTTTATATTCTATTAATGGAGTAATAATTTGAATATTTCACACTTAATGAATGTAGTATATTTTACAGAGCGAAAACATCTGACATCTATGTCAGTTGGTCATGTAGTTCAAAGGGCAAAAATTGCTTATTTATATGGTGTATTTTTATAAAATCAATTAGAATCATAATAATACAGTTAAAACTGAAAAATCACTGGAAGAAATATGATTCAACCAATTAAACGTTCAAAAGACACTTATACTGAGATTTCTGCAAAGCTAGCAAAGGATGAATGGATGGATGAGCTTTATAGTGATATGTCACCATTATTCTGCTTCCTCTCATCTGGGGCTTTTCACATATTTTGGATCATAATTTCCCATCAATGGAAATATTTTACCTTTGGCAAACAACTAGTGGTAAAATATACATTGGCTTGTCACGTAATATCACTCTGCATAAGGCAATAGCATATTTAAATTAGATTCAAATTAAATATTTGAAGCAGAGAAAATATGGCACATAACAGTGAGTTGCATCCATTGTATAATGGTAAAGGTACAAGGTAAATGGTACAAGGTCTAGCTGTGGTAAATCTTGAGGATTATTTCATACCAGGAGAGAATATAAATCTTTTAAGTAATAAATAAAATCCTTTTCAAGGCTTTAAACTAAATGCTAAATGACTGCCAGGGCATTATTATAAATATACAAAATAAATCTAGGACTTATTAGCTGTGTTTACACAACATGCTAAATCCAGATTAAGAAAATGCAATTGTTGTTTTGATGGAACATGTTATATCCAACAAATAAACCATATTATGGATTAGTATACATCCTGTTTTCCAAAACAATGGCTCGGTTCCAAAACACAATGAAGCAAAAATTATTCAATCTTATTTTAATTTGGTATGAGTATGAATTTAGCTCTATTTTGTTTTTAAAAAGAAAGAGATAATTAAAGCCTTTATGCTCCAAAAGGCATGCTTCAAATTGGTAAAGAAAAAGAAAACCAAGGTAAAATTGTTAATATGGAAACAGTAGGATATCACAAATAAATGTTAAATTTGGACCAGGGAAGTTAATCTTCTGTGCTACTATTAACATGATTTAGTGGGTGAAGACTATCACGTTTTCTCTTTCATCTCAGAGGGGTTTTGTTGTAAATGCTATATTCTTGAAATAAAGATGAAGACTATTCTGATATCAGTTATTTCACATTAACCAATACATTCATTAAATGTTTCTCATGCCATGCAGCCTGCAGCCTACCACTGATAATTTGATTATAAAAACTACCTTGCCCCTAGAATCTGGCCACAATTGTGAAAGTTTGGGGCAATAATTACTAAACCTGCTTTTTAAACCCCCACATTTTTTTAGAAGTAGTATTATTTACATGAATATATTTTCCCATGAATAAATTATGATTTTCCATGGGAGCAAGAGAGCTACTTTAGTGTAATGGTAGGCAATCGCAAACCAATTCCTAAAAATCTTGCAATCATTCGCCTGGGCAGGCACCAGAAGTTAACACTGACACACAGAGACCCCCCCCAAAAAAGAAGAGAAACCTAATATAAATATATAAATTCTTATCCAAGCAATCACACATTGTAGCAAATAAATACACATTTACCTTTATAGACATCTATTTTGATTCTATCATGCACTCTTTCTATCCTAACCAAATCAACAAGACTACTTAATATCCTGGGGCAGATACAAACCCGAGGTTTCAACTGCAGCAACCAAATGCTTCTGCCAATTATTCTTGTTAAGATCTAAATCAAGTTTAAAGCAGTTAGGGGGAAAGATTTACAGATTGTTGCTCTTATTTATTCACCGATCACTGCTTAGAAGACTTTCTTTAATGTTTTAAAGCAGGTAAGATAAAAATGCTTTGAATTAAATTCAGCTCTTGGAGATGGCATTTGTGTAAGTTTCTTTACATTTTTCCATTTCTATTTCCAAATCTGCTCAGACTTCTTCCAAAGCCTTTTTCTTGATTCCCTCGTCCAGCCAACAGACTTGGAATTCCCAAATGGTCCTTAATCCAAGCCAATTGGGGCCAACCCTGCCTAACTTCCAAGATAAATAGAATGTTTACTCTTTAAATCAGTGCTTCTCCACTCTGGCAACTTTTAAGATATGTGGACTTCAACTCCCAGAATTCCCCAGCCATCATGGTTGAGAAGCACTGCTTTAAACAAATAGGCTGTAGCAGTTTCCCATTAAATAAAGATCAATGCTGAAAAACAACAAAGTGCAAGTGATGGGGTGATGTTATCACCTCATAAATAATGCACGATAACAGCAGAGAATAAATGAAGGGATTAAGATTTTGGATACTAAGATCAATAGTCCCCAGAAAACATACAAAAGATTAGATATAACTGTTATTTTAATTGGCAGTCTACCAGTTTTAACTTCAGAAAGGTAATGGGGATTTGCTTCTCATTAATTTCACTATGATTTCATGAAATGGTGATGCCATTAAAAATGAAAATTACTGACCCCCATGTAATATGCTAAACCCATTATGACAGTTTACAAGTAGCATCCAAAGAGAAAAGGAGAGGGGAGAGTAAATGAATTTTTCCAAGCTACTTCTTTGCATCAATAAGAGTTGAGCACCCTGGTTTCTTCCCTCATAGGAGTACTATTTGTCACGAAACTTAACAACTGGAACAGAAAAGGGTTATCTGATCATGGTTCAGAAATAGCTTTACATTTTAATCGATGGTTTGATTACTATATGTAGTTTCAGCATTAATAACATTAACTGCTATTCTAAATGTTACAGGTAGCTTTTGACTTAAAATTTTTTATTTAGTGACCTATCAATGTTACAACAGCACTGAAAAAAGTGAGCTATGACCTTTTTTCACTTGTGACCTTTGCAGCAACCCCATAGTCACTTTATCAAAATTCAGGTGCTCAGTAACTGGCATGTATTTATGACTGTTGCACTGTTTGGGGGGGGGGAGGTGCCATGTGATCACCATTTGTAACTTTCCCAACTGGCTTCCAACAAGCAAAATCAATGGGAGAAACCCAGATTCGCTCAACAACTGCTGTGATTCACTAAACAACTGTGGCAAAAAACTGCCTTGTTTAGTAACAGAAATTTTGGGTTCAATTGTGGTCATCTGTTGAGGATTACCTATACTGAGTGGTAATTTCAGAGGCTGAAACGCAATTTGGGAAAATGTGACTTCCCCATTAGCTTAAAAAAGCAGGTTTAGAAATTACTGACCCAAACTTTCACAATAAGAAAATGACATAGGTCCTGATTTCAAGACTAGTGCTGAGATTTGGTTAGTTGTCTTCAAAACACTGATGAAATTCATCATACCCGTTTTACTTATGAACAGAGACTGCAATCCTCTTGGTTACAATACAGAAGAGGGTTGCCATTGCATTTTTCTAAGGTGTTTTTCACTACTTAGTTTGTCTTTTAGCTTTGAGATTTTAATCATTTTAGCTTCTGAGCTCAGACAGGTGCAACAAGTCACCTGTGGACAAGGATAGTGTATTAGACTTCTGATTTTGATAGATATGTACTGGTGGAAAAATCAAGTAAGTGCCAACAGTGTCAATGAATAGCAACTAATGCCCCTTACATGGTATTTGCACATGACTCCTTTTCAACACATTTTCATTGTTCAGCTCAAATCCCTTTTGCTAAATGTTAAGAGCCTCAAAGTACAGAAGTTTCTCTGAACATGAAGAAAATATTTTATTCTCACCACTGTGTTAAAATTGACTCCTCTACCTATACACACACTTTAGAGAGTAGATGGAAACAATTTGGAGATGCTCAAACCCTGACATTTCTCATAGCGGTTGTTCAAAGCCTTTTTGGAATTAAGTGGCACATAAATTACAGTAATAAATACATAACTGGTCAAAACTGAAAACTAACTATAGCACTCTCATGAGCTCCTGATGTAATTTAACAGTTACCAGCCCAGGAACACCTTAAATATTCTTAAAGAGAGGTGTACCCTTGGACATGTGCAGAGTGAGACACATCTCAGACATTAGATCCCAAAAGAGTTTCAAGGTAAGATTTAAACCCTGGTTGTTTCTTTCTGGGGGTTTTTTCCCTCTTGAATAAAAGGAGACACCTACACCTATTGGAGGCCCTTCTGGATGCCACTTACCTGGACCTCTGCAGCTCAAAAGCGCTGGCGCCCATCGGGCCTTGCTCGAGGCAGCAATAGTTCTGTGGGGCGGTTCTTGCGAAGGAGACGGGCAGGATTCCCTGAGTGAAAGAGTTGAGGCGACCCCTTGCACAGGGGGTCCCAGAGGAGCCCGGGAGGGCGGCGGCGGCGGCGGCGGCGATGGGCACCTGCACGCTAGCGAAGGCATCTTCGTCCTCGTCCTCCTCCGGCTCGTCATCTTCGCCCTGCTGCGGCTGGCCACCCGCTCCCAGAGGGCTCATGAGCTTGACGCTGCTGCTGCCGCTGCCACCGCCACCGCAGGCGCTGGCATAAGCTGCGTACTGCTGCGGAGCGGGCGGCTGGAAAGCGCTCAGGTTGCCCCGACGAGTCCGAGTGCTGTTGCTGCTGCTGATACCGCAGGCTGCAGCAGAAGCAGTCCTTGCAGCGGCTGCCGCGCCGACGTCGCTCTCTTCACCGCCCTCCTCGCCCTGCAACACCGGCCGCCCGTCCAGCGAGATATTCGTTAGGAAGGAGAGAGCAGCCTGCCTCCGCCTCGGGTCCATGCGCGGCAGAGGCGGCGGCTTCCTTAAGCAGGGCTCCAGCTGCTGGTGGAATGTACTGCCGTCGCCGCTGCTGGCACCACCGGGGCTGCTGCTTCTGCTGGTAGTGGCGGCGGCGGCGGCAGGAGGAGCCGCCGCCGCTGCCGCCGCCATTGTCTGTGGCGCTCGCTCGCCCGCCCGTCCACCCTCTGTCCCTCCCTTGGAGCGGGCAAGAATGAGACTTCGAACGGCAGGCGCGACCTCCCCGGCGGCGAGCGGAGGGTTAGCAGCAAGCTGGGGCGAGGCGAGGGAGCGCCAGCCGCGCGAAGCAGGGGACTTTTGGCTTGCATGGCATGTCTTCCGCCTCCCCCCCGGGTGCCTGCATGGATAGAGCGCCCGAGTTATACACCCCCACCTCTCCCCTTCCTTTCCTCCCCTCCTTCGGCTCCTGCCTTTCTTCTTTCCTTGGCCAAAGTTATTAGCATTTATAGGTGCACTCGGCCCGCCGAGCGCTCGGCGCAAAAACACGGCAATCACGTGTGGGAAATAGCTTGGGAAGAAAAACAAAAGCTCCGGCCAGGAGGAGGAGGAGGATAAAGAGGGAGGAGGAAGGAGGAATGGTGGGGGAGGGAGAGGAGGAAGAGGAGGAAACGAGGTTTAAGGAAGCTCCTCCAGTATTTTTTCTTCTTTTTACTTTTTTTTCTCCCAATCTGCTTAGTGGGAGGGGAAGCGAGGAAGGTGGAGTTCCGCTTGTGTTGCACAGCACATGGTCATGAGGCGCTTACATAAATAGGGCCAGCTCATAGAAGTTGATGGGATCTAAAAATTGATGGATCCCCTTCTGGGTTTTAGTCGGTTTTTAACAACTGTCCTTCCAGGTCGTTGTGAACATAACACGTTCTACTTTTTCCCATCTGAGCCAGCTAAATTTGTCTTCCACTCCCAATTTGACCATGAAACCAGGCTGACAAAACCCTCCCACCACCCCTGTTCTCAAAATTCTTTTCGTAATTCTTGAGGGATATCTTCAGAATAAAATATGCCCATTAAAAGACTCCAGATGCACTATGAGCCCTTCAGTTGTGTTCCACGTCAACTGATTGCAATTAATGCCTGGAAATTATGGGTACTTTAAGACCAATCCAGATGAAGGGCACCCATGCAGGGAAAGTGGCTTGGATCAAAAGGATGGAAGACTTCTGAATGCTTCTGAGTTTGATTTCCCTCCATTTATATTAAATGCATAGAACAAATTAAATACACAACACTTCAAAATAATTTCCAGAAATGCAGTTGCCATAGAGCTGTGATGGAACCATATTGGTGAGCATGCGAGCATTGCCATAGCTCAGCTCTGGTTCACATGCAGGTGCCAGCCAGCTGATTTTTGGGTGTTCTGGGCCCACCAGAAGTCAGGAAACAGGTGGGGTGGGGAAGGCCTGTTTTTCGCTCTCCCCAGGCTCCAGAGGCTTTCTAGGTGCCATTGCATGCCAAAAGTGTGGGAGCGTGGGAGGTCGTGTTCACATGCATTGAATTATGGGGGTGGGCATGCGCACGCGTGACACACCCACACACCCACGCTCCCCCCACTTTTGGCACGTGACAGCAAAAAAGTTAGCCATCACTGCCATACAGTAATAAGACACCTTGTATTTGCCTTTTATAAACGGCAGGAAAAGTGAACACAATTCTGAAATAGAAAATGAATAAATTATTTTGCAAGCATTTCCTCCCAGTTGTATCAATAAGATGTATAATGTACTATATACAGTTAGAAAAACCCATCATTGACCCTTCCCCCCCCCACCCCAAATGTTACACTGATTTAGCACAATGTTTTTCAGGCAGGGAATTTGACCAGCCATCTTGACTCAGTAAAAGACTGCTTCATATATTTTCCTGCAGGGCTTGTGCATTCCTCTTGAAAAGATGATCATAGATATATCACTTGATGCCTTTATAATTATGGGCTTTTGGTATACATGGCAAATTATTGCATGGTTAAGAGAATATGCAGTGATGTAATACCAATTCCGCTCCTTATAAAAGAACCAACTCACGATATAAAATATTTATTTCACTTGTCTTGTATTCTCACCAATCATGTTTCAATTTCTTTCAGACTGAGGGAGGATGTTGGTAGTTCTAGGCAAACTGCCACATGTGTGGTAGCTTATTGTGTGCTTTAGATTCCTACTTGCTTCTCTTCTGCCTCCTACACCCTCCAGTAGTTAGCTTTTTAGGTAATGGATTATGGTAAGTTCTAAACAAAAATGCATACTGCAAAAGTACATCACTATTATTGCATATTTAAGATATCTAGGCTGAGGAACAGACAGGATGACAATTCCTGCTAAGCTTGTCAAGATCTTTTGGTATTTAGCATACAAAAAAACCCCTATCTGTACTTTGACCTCCAGTCTTTTCAAAAATATTTCTGCAGTATAAAATCAAAACTCCAAAACTGATTCAGTTCATGAGAAATTACTGATTTTGCCTTGTGCTGATCATGGATTCTTACTCTCAGATAACAAGCTATAATAAAGCTACTGATTGCTAACAAGACTTTGTACATCCTCCTCATCCACATGTCATCATAACCACAGGCTTTGTGTCCATTAGTTTCTCACTTCTCCAAAATGCTTCTGTTGCCATCACAACAGTCCACAGCTATAACTGTTTCTAGCTGAGTCTGGACAGCTATAACAGCTACCTGAAATGATTTGTGAACTTAACAGTTAAGCCTTTGCTGTTGCTTTGCCACATTTCTAAGGCTTTTGATGATTTCACAATATCTTTTGGATAGAAATGCATATACTTAATATTCATGATTATAATGATACATATTTGTATTCTGACAAACAAGGTAAATCTTTTTAATCAGCAATAACATTTCCATTGTTTCCATTAGGAGCAAAATAATATGCATCTGTAGCTCAACTGACATATTTAAAATTATTCATTTACATTTGTTACCTGTCTAGGACATTCAAAATAATGTTTTGGGTTAATAATTAAGCGAATAACTGAGCTGCTTCTAAAATCTTAATATGCTAGGAAGTCTGGGTAAATATAGTACTAAACTTGTTAGGAAAGAAGATATACATAGAACCAATTGATTCTGAAAAAGAAAGAACTCTTTAGATGCTTGGCTTTGAACATTCAAATGCCATAGTTTATTACATTTAATCCCTTGTTTTTTTCCAGAAAAAGCTTCTGCATAAAAGATGGGAGAGTCGCTAACAGTCAGTAAATGGTCTTGATCTAAATACAGCGCTTCTATTTCAGGGTAAGATAGTTTTCTATCAAAAAGGAGTAGGAGAAAATTATTTCATCAAGTAAATGGTACTAGCTAGTAAGTACATGATTGTTCAGCTGCAAAGCTGCAAAAAAGCATTTGAATTAACTTTATAAATTTCACATTGACAAGTGAATTAACCATAACCATAAGGAAATATTTAAACATTCTCATTATTTCTTTAAATGTAAAGCCTATTAAAACAGCTGGGGTTATTTTATCCAAAATGTATCTGGATAAATAACCATGTTTTAGCTATTGCATGGGTCTGAATGGGATCAGAGGTAACCATTCTTATCCAGAAAGAGAATTCCACAAATGGGGCAGGAGAGAGGGGAAGGACACAGCAGGTATGGCAGTAACTACTTTGAGTTGACTCCATAGTTAGAATTCTGTGTAGGGTCTAAGCAGATGAAATTAATTCCAACAGATCAGTGATGTTGATGGGAGATTTTAAGTCTTTGAGACTTAAGCTTTGAATTTTTGCCCTTAGCACACAGGCAGCTAGTGCAATGATTTAAGGACTGGTGGAATGAAATCTCATATAGCAGCCCCATTTATATTGTCATGACCTAGGAAACAGACAATGACTGAATGTGACGAAACTGTTCCAACAGGACTTGTGGAATGTTGACTTCAGGGGAAACAAACCCAATCATATGAGACAAATCAAACAAAGGCACTGAGTAGCTGGAGAAATCAGATGAGGGTGACAACGTAAGATCTATCAGCTCCCACAACCCAGCAAGCTGAGGGAAATGAAACAGACATTTCTATGAAGTTCCTTGCCAAGCACAAAATGCACCTCTTGATTAGAGGCAGCCCTGATTCACGATCCCTTAGAAACAACTATCTAACCTTTAGCTTTTGCGTGATACTTGTATGTGGATTCTGTTCATGAAATTCTGATCTGAATCTTGGATCTCTGGATTGGATTTGGACTACTCTTCTGTGTGCTGCCATTAAAGAAAACCCACTTAAGCAAACTTCTTTCAGAGATTCTGTTTTGGCTTGTATTCCTTATCTGCTCTTATTTTTTGGCCTTGAGTCAACTACTATTTCCCATAGCACCTATTGAGTATTTAATTGGAACCAGAAGCAGGACAATTATCAATCAAACTGCTCTTCCACTGTTATAAGATCTTATCATTAGAAAGTTTATCTATTATGTATGAAATGTATCAACTTATTATGTATGAAATATATAAAAAATCTTCATGACAAAACTGGAAATGTCATCATGACAGCTTATGTAAGAAAGTTGTTCTTCATGATTGTGATTCGCATTTCAAGAACTGCACTCATATGCAACTCCCAGTTGCATCATCCAAATCTTAGATAAATAATTGATGAAACCTTGGACAAAAATGCTCTGTATGGAACATACCACCCATTTGAATGTATGCCTTATTGTTCTTGTGAGCACAGATTTTCCTATTACATTAGACAAAATGAAAATAATTATAGAAAGCTTCCCCTTCAAGACAGTTATTAAAATTAGTGTAAATTTTCTTCTACATCAGCTAAGCATTAACATCAAACTCCATTCATATTACTTCTTACAAAAGAGATGAAATTATCAAGTTCTGTTAGTAAACATAAACTAAACATATGGCACCATTCTAGCCATTTATACAGGTAGTCCTCAACTTACAACAGTTTGAAGTTACAATGAAACCAAAAAAAGTGACTTATGATGTTTTTCACACTTGTGACCGTTGCAGCATCCCCATAGTCACATGGCTTGGCAACTGGCTCATATTTATGACGTGATTGCCATTTGTGACTTCCTGGCTTCCCATTCATTGTCAGAAGCCAGCACTGAAGATTAGAAATGGTGATCATGTGACCACAGGATCCCATAACATAATTGCAAGCTGGTTGCCAAAGAACAGATCACATGACTGCAAGGAGTGTGTCCAATGAACTACTTCCACAACAACAAGGACTGATATTAAGCCTTCTTGTTCAGTAATGTCACAACTTTGAATAGCTGCTGAACAAGAAATATTTGTATTGTAATTTGAGGAAAGATCATAACCTCAGTCAGCTGATTAACTAGTTTGCTAAATCACCCATAGAATTCTACAAAACTGGCTGTGGCCTGTCACATTTACACTTCTATTAAATTGTTTACTTTATTCTAATTTAGATTTCAGACAGAATTGATCTGCACTTAGCAAGACATATGCTAAACCTAGGTCTGGATTCTGACAGCACAGAACATTACAGATACCAGTACTGGATTTCAATTTCTTGATTCTGCAACTTAACCCTGAAGCAGACATCATACCAAGGCATTATTTTTGTAACCACTTTATTTAAAAAAATTTTTTTAAGTATTTTGCATAACTTCTTTGTTAGATTTATATTCCTTCCTTCCTTCAGAAGTTATGAGATAAAACTCTTCCAGTTTTATTTCATAACAATCGGATGAAATAGTTCGGGCTTAGAGCAAGGGTGTCAAACTTGATTTCATTGAGGGCCACATCAGGGTTGTGTTTGACCTCCATGGGCCACAGTGGGTGTGACCAGGGTGAGCATGGCCAACGTGACATCACTTGTGTCTGGGGGGCCTGTGGTGACCCAAGCACTCTGCCAGAGAAAACAGGCTCCCGAGCTCTGTTTTCAGCTGCGACGGCCTCCTGCAACCCTCTGCAGCTCTGTTTTCGCTGGCAGGGTTGCAAAAGGCCATTGCGGTAGAAAATGGAGCCTGGGTGGGCAGCGCGTGGTCCTCCTGAGCTCCGTTTTTGCTGACAGAGGCACTGCAGCAGGGGTGGGTTCTACTTACCTGTCCTACCGGTTCTAAAGGTGCACGCGCACTGAATGGCACTCCTGCGCATGCGCAGAAGCTTTTTTTTGGCCAAAAAAGGTCAAAAAGTTTTCTGCGCATGCGTGCAAGCGCGCTCCACGCGCTCCACGACCAGGCCGGTAAGTACGGGCATGCGGGGGGGCGCGGTCCGGGACGCGTAGAACCAGTTCAGTGACATCACAGTGTCACCGCTACCGGATCGCGCGAACCGGACCGAACCGGGGGCAACCCACCACTGCACCGCAGGCAGGTCCTTCACTGTTTCCAGGGTGGCCCCGCGGGCCAGATCTAAGCACCCTGTGGGCCAAATCCAGCCCATGGGCCTTGAGTTTGACACCCCTGGATTAGAGAGTGATTTACCCAATGAGCTTCATGATTGATGATCTGGACACTTGAGTCTCCCTACTCCAATATCTTGACCTCTATACTACACTGGTTTTCATAGCTTATAATCAGCCAGGAAATACCATTTGTAGTGAGTCATAGCCTGTGATTATTTATATTAGCAAACTAGGCAACCTGTGACCTATTGGGTCATTGTTTCAAAGATATTTCCTTAGCAGATTCCTCAGTTCCTTCAACAATGACAGAGCTTCTACTGTACTATCTGGTTCTCCAGAACTGGTCAGAACCTGCTGAAACCCACCTCTGGAGTTGTGGCTTCCAGATTTTGGATACATTCTGTAAGTTAGCCCATTTGAGGTACTTTGGTTCCAAAATTGTTGCCCTACAATGCAATGTTTCATCCATTTAAAAGTTACAGACATGAGTTTTAGTAGTATATAAATAAACCACCTTGCAGCTAATGTCATGAGAGCTCAGCTTGTTTTAGAAGCTGAGCTCTATAAACCAAGGCTAATTATGTGCTATCACGTTGTTTTTGACTCCTAGCAACCATATAGACAGATTCTCTCCATGATAGTATATCCCTAATCTGTTCTTTCAAGTCTCCCGAAGATGCGCTCTTCACTACTATAACCATGTTGCACAAATCTAGACACCACCTGTCTTCAATAGAATCATCTGTCTGGCCAATTGATCCTGCAGGATTGACCTTTGATATCATTTATTGGGACTTCAGAAATGTACCTTTTCTGTAGCAACACTTACCTTCTGGAATTAGTTTTTCCCCAAGATCTGAATAGTCCCTTCTGTTGCTGCTTAGAAAATCCAGAGACCTGGATCTTCACCCAGATCTTTAGTGAGGAAGAAATCCCTATCTTCGTTCCACCTAGTCTGTCATGTTTGCCATCTTTTATAGAATAGAATAGAATAGAATAGAATAGAATAGAATAGAATAGAACAGAATAGAATAGAATTCTTTATTGGCCAAG